>JAQZBX010112908.1:0-10153 GCA_029593785.1 Cabassous unicinctus | reverse complement strand
TCTGCCAGACAGAGATACCGGGGAGCACAAATAAAGTGGGCAAAACAACTGCTATGAGCTCACCCTTTCTCTCCCTTTTCTGATGCCCACTTTGCAGACCACAGATTGCAGGTGGACTCAGCCAATGACATCCTGTCTTCGCATGTCTCTTTGTCTACTTAGAATAAAAACCTTCCTTCCTTTGTTTGCTATGTGCCTGCAAAACAACCAAGATTCCTGGTCAGTTACATTGTATTCCTCTAGTGCTTCCCTGAAAGAGCTTACTATCAGCTACAGATCACAGCTTTGTCTTCAGAATAAAAAAGAACTTTAAATGAGAAGTAAGATTACTATATAAACCTTGCTCCTTCTGTCAGTTTCACAACACTTGTGAAACTGAAAGCTCAAGACAGGGTCAAAAGAACCCTGCCACATGGTTCTTTAAACATTTTCAAATGGAAGTCATACAGTCCACCCTCTCCATCTTCAAATTTACATTGAATTACAATTCAACTTTTCGTGGGATGTTTATGAAAATCAAAATCAAACATTAAGGATACTCACTGGAAGATATGGGAGTCATCAGGGACCCTTAGCAGATTCCAGTCTGCAGTTGGATGCAGTGACTAGAACATACCCAGTTCTCTAAAGGCAGTAGCTGCTGTTGTCAAATTAGTAGAGGTCACAGCTATTTGGTCCAAGGGCACACTTTGTGGTTAAAAGAGCCACACGCTGCCAGGTTCTAATCTCAGGAAAAACCCAGCATGTGTCAGATCAAAGGCTGACCTTTTATGAAGTTCTATTGTCTCCTTCAAATATCTAAATCCTCCACAGTGATACTTAAAATACAACACTGTATTGCCCCTGCTGGAAGAAGGTTTGCCTCAAGATTGTGAGATTGTAGTTTCTCTGTTATAATCACTAGGTCCAGACTTAGCAAAAAAAAAGCACAAAACACTCTGATTATTCTAGATTTGATCTTATTTGTAGATATGCATTATCTCAAAACAGAAACAGATAATTATCAAGCAAGCTATGAGGTAACCATTTTAGAAGAAGCAATTAAAGGTCAACAAACTCCTGGCCTTACCATAACCTAGAAAATTGAGGTAGAACATGTAAATAGAGATGGCCATTTAACTAAAAGAAAACATTTTAATATTTATATTTATAGTAGATATGCATTTGGAGTAATTCATGATTTTGAAATTTTATGTAAACAATGGAGTTTTCTGAAGTCATTAGGAACCAAATAAAAATTGGTAAATAAGTATCTGAACTAATAGAACCATTGTAATTACTTAAAACAGTTTTTTAATAAAGAAAATTTGCTGCAGTACAAATGACAGTTCATAATCATAGATTTGAGCAAGAATATAAGAAAAATATCAAACTAGCAACTCAACAAATTGTACAAACACCAAGATTTTTTTTTTTGACTAATTTATGTCATAAAACCACTCCAAATGAATTAGCTAACAGTCAGCAAAATGCTTCTGACTTCAAAAAAGAGAAAAAGGTCAACAGGTTACAAAATAAATTCTTGGCGTGGACTCTGGGAAGAAATGGATGGTGTCCTTGTTACCCCCAGAGTCCCTAAAAGGAACTATATGTAAGCACTCCATGAAATTACCCATTATGGAATATAAATAAATGAAAAATATGACAATATCCTACTGGCAGGCAGTCTTTGAAATGGCAGTTCAAAAAAAAAAAGAGAAAGAAATCATAAATGCCAACCATATAATCCAGGCAAAATCATTAATGCATGCATCACTGAAAGCTTTGCCTCCTCCCTTCTGGACAATTTGAATAATGGCAGATTAACTTTACCAAATTGCACTTTCAATGGATTATAACTATATATGTCTCAGGTTTTACATGTTCTCTGAATAGGTTGAGGCATTTCCTTGTCATAAAAGAATGTTACAAATGTAGGAAAAAGCTATTAGAAAACGTTTATCCAATGTGGGGAGCACCCTTTTAATTCTTAGGGAACCTTTGAATTCACTTCACTTGAAAGGTTATAAAAAAGGGAGTTGAGTGATTCCCATCAGCAATACCTCCATTGCCTATGCCAACATCATTCTCTGGTCAGGAGGAATAAATCCTTGTGGTATTTAAATTTAAGTTAGCTAAATTATCTGACTGACTTACTTGGTCTGTCTTAACCAAAAATAATACTCTTGATCATCATGGCCCTGAGATCTACACCATCAGGCAAATATCCTTTGTCCCAAAGTGAGATCATGTACTTGGGACAGTATTCAATACTAGACAGTATTGAATGTTAGTGAAGGGAGATTTTTTCAGCAGTCTAAGAAATTGATGGAATATTTTCAACAGGTTACAGAAGCTTTCGTTGAACCAGCACCACGTAAAGACGACATTCCAGCTCCCACAACCTGATGACTTCGTATTTCAGAAAAGACATCAGAGATAAACCAATTTTTAGCCTAGTTTCAAAGAACCTTATTAAGTTTGATAACTTCACATATAACTGTCATATTAGAAAGAATTGTGACTTGAGTACCTTACTCCCAACTACAACTGGTGCCATTTCCAATTTTATGAAATGGCATATGACCCACAATTAAAGTTTACCAAAATAACCCAGAAGCTCTTGATACTATCTGATGTGGACAACTTCCACCCAAGAACATGGAGCAAAAATCTATTGCCCCAAGTGTTTTGGACATTATGTGGAGGTTCTCTAGGTGATGAGGTGCAAACACATGAATTGGCAGGTTTGTTAGATCAAAGGGCCTGGAGAGGGTGCTCAGAGAATGAGGTTGGTGGAGGGGCCTTGCCTTACCTAACCTGGGTGCCTACAAGGGTCAAGGGAGTGTCTGGGATGAGAAAAATGGTGGGCTTTGGCCTTAATTGTGACACAGGAGGGAGGGATAGGTCTTTCCCATGTATCTTGGAGGTTAACAATTTCAAACTACAGGGTGCAAAAAACAGAAGTGGCAAGGGCCATTTGGAGAAGCTATGAGCACTTTTTCTCATCCAAGTGATATGAAAACACATGCCTCACTAATAAATTATGCAGCAGGAGAGAACAGCAGTGATAAGGGGACAACTGAGAAGACATGGCAGGAGTTGATCATAGAAACTGAGGTTGGCTGATATAATCCTTAATTATGGAGGTTCAGGAGTTATCAGCTGTGGGTATGTCCTAAGAAGGGCTCAAAAAGGGAACTTATGACTAAGGCAGAGAAGATGATGAGGTACCAGACAAAATTTATTTTACGTCATTATACCAAAATTCCCTTTTTTAATTGACACACTTGTGCTTTTATCTGTTTTTATAATTGTGTTTTTAGTCATTTGTTATCCTCTTAAAAACTTATTTTCCATCATTTATCTAAATTTCAAGATAAAACCCTTAGTTAAAATGGCATCACTATTAGTTATTCCTATTACTCTAATCTTAGATCATCCCATAACTCCATTCATTAAAGTGTTTCTAGCATTATAAATCCAACTAATTTCTTGGTTTGCCAATACCTGTATGATGAAAATGGACCTGAAATAATGTTACATACAGTAGAACTTGATCAATGGGGCAACATAGGAGGTAAATCAGATTGCACATATTATGGCATTCTATGAAAAATCACTCAACCCTTCTACAGATCAATATGGTAAATGTTTTTGGCATTAGGCAACTTTACTTGAAACTTTAGGCCCTCTTTTCACAATTTTTAACTTTATAATTAAAACGATTTTTTATGTGTGGAAAACTGAAATATGTCGGACCAATGTTGGGATACATTCTAGGTTGGTTAGATTACCAAACAATCTGGTTAAATTCGGGTGATGGAGATGGGACTTCCATATTCAGTGACACAGAAATTTAAAAAGACTCTGATAATTATATATTTATAGACATAAAGAAAACCATGAAATATAGACGCTGACTCAATGACAAAATTCCACTGGCACATGGAAACTAATGTAACATGATTTGATCAATATTCAGATCCTATCTAGAATGGAAACTAAAAATATTAATTGGAAATAATACACATAGATTCTTAAATCACTTACATAGAAATGTTTTCTGTTTCCTCAATCTCATCATTTTGGAACATGGCAATGTGGTGATGCTAACAAGACTTCCTCTAAATGTAGAAAGAAAACAATAGGCTTTCAAGGCATTTTCTCCATCAATTCTTGTCCTAACTTTAGATCATATAGGGATGCTTATTTTCTATAAGATAAAATATAAAAAGCATTTCTCCATTGTTGGTCATGAATACATGGAATAGAGTATATTGCTCCATCTAAATGCAATTCACAAAATTAACTTATGATCCTTTTTGCATCATTCCTCAAACTGAGAAAAAAGGGAAAATACTCCCAACCTTCAAAGTTTAAAAAAAAAATTCAATGTTCTTCGAGACCTTCATACTGAAGTTGACAACATCACTGCTTTTACAAAACAGGTGGCTACTAGTTATCTTCACTGTCCAACAAAAGTGTACCACCTCTTATACACAAATGAAAAATGTGGCTTTTATATTAATAAATCTGGTACAGTGAAAAATTAACTAAAAATTTTAACTGAACAAGTTAAGGTATTTCATGATATCAGTCATGACCAAAAATTTCAATGAGCAGACATTTCCTAGCCTAGGTTTTTGATTTAGTGAAATATCATGAAAACAACATACACTTTAGATTTATATATTTAGTTATAAAATTCCAACATTATATTTTTAGTTTCTTGTGCATTAACTTTTTTTCAAGATTCTATTCATATTCTTTTTCACCTTCAAGACAGATGGTTGTTCTCAAGATAATTAACAATGGAAAATGGGTTAAAATTGAACTGTCCCTGATGGATCAAGTCTAAAGTAATAAATATGTTTTCTCAGTAAAAAGGTCATAGCCATAATCTCCCAACTACCAGAGGCTTGTATGTAATACACTAGCCACCCAACAAATTTTACTGTAATCAAGAAAAGGAAACAATCATTAAAAATCAAAAGGGAAACATGGAACAAAATGACAAAATGAGTATTCTACAATTGCTCAACACGAAAGGAGATCATTGGTGGTGACTTGAAAGTTTTCACCAAGTTCCCAATGAGATAATAGGGAAAATTATAGAAAATGGAAACTGTTAAACAAACTAAAATGGCAACCTGCATTTGGAATTGCCATAAGCAGTCCCCTTTATGAAATATGGCCTGGAGTTTTTTAGAAGATAAATATTAACTAAGGAACAGTGTGAGTGTAATTAACAGCACTGAAGTATATTTGTGAACATGGTTGAAAGAGGAAGATTTGGGTGAAATATGTTGTTAGAAGGAAAATTGGAGGATGAAACATGGGTTTTTATAACATAATGAACCCTGTGGTGGCTGAATATCCTTGTTTGAGTCTTTTGTGGGACCACAAAAATTATATTCTTAACTAATCCATTCCTGTGCATATAAACCTATTCTATGTGTGGACTTTTTCAGTTAAGGGACATTTTAATTCAATCACTTTTGATTAGATAGCTTCAGTGAAGGGACTTTGATTATATTTCTGTACCCAGTGGGTCTTAATTCTTTTATGGGTGTCTTATATAAACAAGAGGCTAGGCCCACAAAGAAACTAGAATCTGAAAGAGAAGTTGAGCCTTGAGGAGAAGACAGAGAGACTGGCAGACCTGCCATTTTGCCATGTACATGGCAGAAGTCCAGGATCCAGCAGCCAAACTTTGGTAAGACAGCATCTCTGATGATGCCTTGATTTTGACATTTTCACATCCTTAGAGCTATAAAATTTTAAACTAATAATTTCCATTATAAAAGCCAACCCATTTCTGGTATTTTGCTCCTAGCAGCTTTAGCAAACTAAAACACCAAAGATTATGGTTAATAACAGAAATATAAGAATGTTCTTTTAGGACCTATTAAAAAATATGCATTACTTTTGTAAGGTGTTGATAAGGAGGTGTTGTATGGGGAAAAATAAACTTAAAGTAAAATATATACTAGAGCTAAAATATTAATAACATTTTTGCATCAATTTAACAAAGGTATCATACTAATGCTAAGTTTCAAAACTGGGAGGGAGGGTATGGGAACTTTGCATATTTTATTCATAGAAAAATGTTATATGCCATGGAATCAGAACCAACTGAATTTTCTTGTCCAATATACTGTTTCACTCTGAGGCTTTCCTAAATGTACATGTGAAGAACTTTGCATGAGAACCAAGGCAAGTATAGAAATTATATTCTACCTGTCAGTTAACACATTACTGGTAAGAAAGTGAAGATGAGATATGGTCAGGTGTTCCAACCCACAGAGTGTTTTGAACATCTTGACAGTTATATAGCTATATATGTCTATAGGATACAAAAGTATCCTTGTTGACATAGGTATGTTTCCTGGATTGATAGTGGCCCACAAAGTAGCTAACAAAATATTAATTATTACTTTTGGGAAATCCTGCTACTTTCTCAAAAAAGAGGGCAAAAAGCTCTGATTTATACAAGCCTCACCTAATGAAAGAAAACAGGCCAATAAGCCAAGGCCTCAATCGTATGCTTGCATTTACAAACTTTATTCCTGCAATAATGAAATTAAGCTTAATGATAAGTAATGCCTAAGAGTTGCCTCCTAAAAATTTCCTTGATCCTCATATGTGGTCTTTCTCTAAACCAAACTTTGCAAATAAACTCACTACCTTCCCCTAGATGTGGGACATGATCCTGGGGGATAAGCCTCTCTGGCACCAAATGATTATTACCAAGCATTCACCACCAATGCACTGGGAAAAGACCTTGATCAAAAGGGAAATACTAAGTAAAATATATTTTTTGTCTAAGAGATTTCAAAGTGAGTCAGGAGGACATTCTGGAGGTTAAACTTATTCAGACTTCAGCTAGAATTCATAAACAGGCAAAGTAAACAACACCTTAAACAAAAGTGCTACTGAGGGCCCTAGGGATGTCCAGACACCATAGGCAGGCAACACAGTCACATGAAATCAACACCCCCTCAGTGGGATTTACCTGGAAATATATGTAAATATATTTCCCAACATAACATAGACATGCTCATTTATAAATTCCTTAATCATGACTCTTCTACTCATTCTATCTTAACCTATAATTTTCAATTTACCTGTTAAGTACAGTTCTCAGAGATGAAAAGACTTAGGAGTGTTCATATGCTGATTGTGCCCTGAAACCCAGCAGATGTGTGGCTAAACCCTGTTCTCCTCTTTGTTGGGCTTGCATTGGACAACCAACAAAATTATAGGGACAAGCCCCACCCAAAAACACTGAGTATCTTCAACTGCAAGCAAAACAATTCCATTCCTCTACATCAGTTCTGAGCCAGAAGCAGTCAGAGAAGACATCATTCTAAACCCCTCAAGATTAAGGAATGAACAAAAATGGGATGGAAGGAGTGTAACCACTGATCAAAGCAGATTTATTGTTATTGTAATTGTTAATTGAATAACTTACAACATTGGTAAAAATAATGATTTTTTTAAAAACCAAAGAAAAATGGCCAAGGACTAATTCAAAGGAGAAAGCACAGCATTCCTGATAGGTTACACTTTGAGCAACATTTAACGGTAAGGTTGTCTTCATCATGTAGTGATAACTTATTTTTAAAAGACAGCTATGCTGTAGTAATTAATGTACATCTCTTCCCTGCATTGCAAAACCATCTGGTTTAATGAAGACATTCAATGTCAAACAATTATTGTAACTTGCCCCTTCAGAATCCCCTAAATCCTTTCATAAGATACTCTAACCTGCTTGCCATTTAACTCATTCCAGATTTCTTGGTTTGAGATTTCTCTGCCCAAATAGTTTATCTTTCAATAAATTTGCAGCTTCAATAATATTGGTGACTTTGTTTCTTTTGATAGCTATATATTTTATTTATTATTTTTAAAGTTATAAACACATTGAGTTAGTATAATAATATTTAATTTTATGAGATAAAGAAAATTATGGAAAAGAAACACGTTTGGATGGATGGAAAGAATGATGCATACATAAGCAGACATGTAATAAAGCAATAAAATCAAAAGCTCATAACATCATTTGAGTTAGAGCAATGTGTATATATTTCTTCACTGTATAATTCTTTCATTTTTTCTATGTCTTTATATTTTCTCTAAATGAAATGATAAGTTGTACAAATTGAAATAAAATAAAACTTTTTAAGTCACAAGTCCACCACAAATTTGTAAGAAAATCCTTGGTGATTTGCAATTAAATGAACACTGAAGTTCACATGATGAGACTTTAAATTATTAAAAATAATTCTATATAATAAAACTGACAGAAGGAAGTCAACTTTCTCTTCTAAATATATAACATTTTGTAATATTTTTCTTATTACCTTAAAGGAAAAGGAGTAATTTTTAAAACTTTCAATTTTAGAGGCCAAAAGCAATATTATTTTATAAACAAATACAGTATATAATGACACAAAAGTGCTGTAAAGTACATTTCTTTGAAAAACACAGTCATCTGCTCAGTTTGTGATTTGAGTGTTTTTAATGCTTATGCACAATGCAAAGTGACAAGAAGTATATTGGAGATAGGTGTACTAGAAAATTGAGAAAATAGTGTTATTTCCTAAAGTGTGATATGAAAATAGGGAGATTTAAATCTTAGAGATATATTTCCATAGTAATCATATAAAAAATTCTCCATGCAGTATTTTATAATAAATATAGGTCAATGTTTTAAATGTTGCTATAATAGTCATTGAATAAAGAAACACAAATAACAGGTACTAAAAGAATATTGCATTTGGAATGTATATATTTCATGAACTCACTATATACATTTTAATAATTCATGCATACATGATATGTGGTCTGTAGTAATAATTGATAAGTTTCAGATTTCCACATTTTTAACTACTTTTTACTTTACTATTATTGATTTATCAAAAAATACATTTTGCATTGGTTTAGAATGATAAAAAATTAATTTCATTCTCATTTTAGGATCCAACATTCATAAATACATAAAACCAATAAAGCATTACTTTATCCTTGAGATAAATAATTATTGAATCTATCATCTATCTATCTACCTACCTACTTACCTACCTATCACATCTAGGAGTGTATGTATGTGTGTGTGCACACAGGTATGTCCTTGTGAATTTATAGTAATGGATACATTTTTTCTGGATGAAAAGGAATACTATAAGTTTAAAAGGCAAAACAGCTGATAATGTGCTTAAGATTTGGAATGTATAATCAAATATGGGAGTGCATCTCACCCTGTAGCATACCTGCACACTTGTCTGGGGCATGTACTGTTTATCCTTTCCCTCATTTCTCAATAAACTCTTTATTCCCTTGCCTACCCTAAAAATAATAAAATGTGGGTGAGATACTGAAAATCTTGGCAAAAATAGAAATCACTATAAACAGAGACAATGGTTGAAGTGATAAATCCTCATAGGGTAACTCATCCTTCCACGTGAGCATGAGGCAGGTACACCAAATCTAGTGAGTCCAAGATGGCACCCCAAAGAAAGTGAAGGGGTGGATAGGCAAGATGGTGTCAGTTTAGGAGAGGACTTGCTGACTCGCTCTCTGAGGACGGCCGATTTGGGCAGAGTCCTGCCTGGGGGTCTGTGCTGTGGGTGCACAGAGCAAGTACCTTGGGAAAAGCTATCTGGAGGCAGGTTGATGGCATGCATTGCTCGGTAGATATTCATGAATTTTAAGCCTACCTGTGGTGGTTAACACAGATGGCTGAGCCCCACCCTCATGGAAAAGGCTGGTTTGAGCCGTGAATGCTGCTGGCAACCCTGTGAGAGGGAGCATTCTTTGAGAGTGGGAGGGTTCTGACAGAAGTGGAGAGGGGTTTCCCTTCTGTAGATTTGGCTGCCTGGAAACCCTCACAGCTTTGGGGAGCAGAAAAGCCAGCTTGAAGCAGCATCAGGCTGAGGGGAGATGTGAATCTACTGAGGAAGCTTGATTTACCCAGCAGCCTGGTGACACTGAGGCTTGGCTCCAGAGGGTGCAGAGTCAGCCAATTTTATCATTCTGCACTGACAAGCATCAGAGCTTCAGCAACCCTGGGAAGGCCAGAAAGTGGGAAGTGCTTGATTAGTTTCCATGAGCCTAGTTAGGGTCCCCTCGGTGAAGGGGGTGGTGTAGAAGAGGACTTATTTTGGGT
>JAQZBX010112907.1:0-10145 GCA_029593785.1 Cabassous unicinctus | reverse complement strand
CCTCCTATGACCAAAAAAGAGGTACAACCCATAGTTGGCCTCTTCAGATTTTGGAGACAACACATTCCTCATTTGGGTGTGCTTCTCCGGTCCATTTTCTGAATGACCAGAAAAGCTGCTAGTTTTGATTGGGGACCAGAACATGAGGAAGCTCTGCAACAGATCCAGGCTGCTGTGCAAGCTGCACTGCCACTTGGGCCATATGATCCAGCAGATCCAAAGGTGCTGGAATTTCAGTGGCAAATAGTGATGCTTTCTGGAGCCTTTGGCAGGCCCCTATAGGAGAATCACAATGCAGACCCTTAGGATTTTGGAGCAAAACCCTGCCACCCTCTGCAGATAACTACTCTCCTTTTGAGAAACAGCTTTTGTCCTGCTACTGGGCCTTAGTAGAGATTGAATGCTTAACACTGGGCCACCAAGTTACCATGAGACCTGAGTTGCCTATCATGAGCTGGGTATTGTCTGACCCACCAAATCATAAAGTTGGGCGTGCACAGCAGCACTCCATCATAAAGTGGAAGTGGTATATATGAAATAGGGCTCGAGTAAGTCCTGAAGGCACAAGTAAGTTACATGAGGAACTGCCCTGGCCACCAGCCCTGCCATGTTACCTTCTCTTTCCCAGCCCACAGCTTTGGCCTCTTGGGGAGTCCCTTACAATCAGTTGACTGAAGATGAGAAAACTAGGGCCTGGTTTACAGATGGTTCTGCACGATATGCATGCACCACCTGAAAGTGGACAGCTGCAGCCCTGCAGCCCTTTTCTGGGACATCCCTGAAGGATAATGGTGAGGGTAAATCCTCCCAGTGGGCAGAACTTCGAGCAGTGCACCTGGTTGTTCATTTTACTTGGAAGAAGAAATGGCCAGAGGTGCATTTGTACACTGATTCATGGGCTGTTGCCAGTGGTTTGGCTGGATGGTCAGGGACTTGGAAGGAACATGATTGGAAAATTGGTGACAAGGAGGTCTGGGGAAGAGGTATGTGGATAGACCTTTCTGAGTGGGTGAAAACATGAACATATTTGTGTCACACATGAATGCTCACCAGAGGGTGACTTCAGCAGAGGAAGACTTTAATAATCAAGTGGATATGATGACCTGCTTTGTGGTTAATGCTTAGCCTCTTTCCCCAGCCACTCCTGTCATTGCCCAATGGGCTCATGAACAAAGTGTTCATGGAGGTAGAGATGGAGGTTATGCATGGGCTCAGCAACATGGACTTCCCCTCACCAAGGCTAACTTAGCTACAGCTTCTGATGAATGCCCAATCTGCCAGCAGCAGAGACCCACACTCAGCCCCCGATATGGCACCATTCCTCGAGGTGACCAGCCTGCTACCTGGTGGCAGGTTGACTACATTGGGCCATTTCCACCATGGAAGGGGCCATGATTTGTTTGAACTGGAATAGACACATACTTTGGATATGGGTTTGCATTTCCTGCACACAATGCTTCTTCCAAAACTACCATCTGTGGACTTACCGAATGTCTTATCTACCACCATTGTATTCCAAACAGCATTCCTTCTGATTAAGGAATCCATTTCACAGCAAATGTTGTGCAGGAATGGGCACATGCCCATGGAATTCACTGGTCTTACCATGTTCCCCATCACCCTGAAGAAGCTGGAGTAATAGAATGGTGGAATGGCCTTTTGAAGACTCAATTATGGTACCAACTAGGTGGCAATACCTTGTAAGGCTGGGGCAATGTTCTCCAGGAGGCTGTGTATGCTCTAAATCAGCATCCACTCTATGGTGCTGTTTCTTCCCTAACCAGGATTCATGGGTCCAGGAATCAAGTGGTGGAAATGGGAATGGCACCACTCACTATTACCCTTAGTGACCCACTAGGAAAATTTTTGCTTCCTGCCCTTGTAACCTTAAGCTCTGTTGGTCTACAAGTTTTAGTCCCAAAAAGAGGAGTGCTGCCACCAGGGAACACAAGAATGATTCCATTGAACTGGAGGTTAAGACTGCCACCTGGCCACTTTGGGCTCCTCTTACCTGTGAATCACAAGCAAAGAAGGGAATTACTGTACTGGCTGGGGTGATTGATCCTGACTATCAAGGGGAAATAGAGGTACATCTGCATAATAGGGGTAAAGAAGAGTTTGCCTGAAATACAGGAGATCCTCTAGGGTGTCTCCTAGTACTGCCATGCCTTGTGATTAAAGTCAATGGAAATTGCAACAAACCAATGCAAGCAGGACTAACAATGGCCCAGAATCTTCAGGAATGAAAGTTTGGGTCACCCCACCAGGCAAAGAACCACGGCCAGCTGAAGTGCTTGCTGAGGGTAATGGGAACATAGAATGGGTAGTGGAAGAAGGTAATGATAAATATGAACTTTCACCATGTGACCGGTTACAGAAATGAGGACTGTAATAGTCATGAAACTTTCTTCCTTGTTTTGTTATGAGTACGATTTTATATGTACACAAAACAAATTTCTTTGTTTTCTTCCCCAACCTTTTCCCCTATCATATGAAAAGTTGTATTAGTTTCATGTCATAATATTTAAGGATGTAAGGTTTAAGAGTGAATATTCCCCAAGGATTTGCACCTTATTTTGTAGGGAATTAATGCATTTCCAGTTGTATACAGGAGATCCTCTATGGTGTCTCCTAGTACTGCCATGCCCTGTGATTAAAGTCAATGGAAAATTGCAACAAACCAATTCAAGCAGGACTAAAAATGGCCCTGGTGGCAGCACTCCTCCTTTTGTAACTTTTAGTCAAGATTCTCTAGGGAAACAGAATCAACAGGAGATATCTGTCAATAATATGAGATTTTATAAGAGTCTCTCATGTGACTATGGGGATGCACAAATCCAGATTCCACAGGCAGGCTGCCACCCAGGGCCTTCGATGAAAGTCCAATGAAGGTCCCTGATGAGTGTCTGGGAGATGTTGGCTGTCCAAAGATGAACTGGGAAATTCTCTCTGAATGTTGAAATCACTTCTCCTTTTAAGGCATTCAACTGATTGGATAAACCATCACTCATTGCTGAAGGCAATCTCCCTGATTGATATAGACGTAATCAGCTATCTATGCAGTAAACGCACTGGTGACTAAAGTCCATAAATATCCTTGTATTACAATTAGCCAGTGCTTGCTTGACCCAACACCTGGGCACAATTACATGGCCAAGTTGACACATTAGCCTAACTGTCACAGTCCACCCCTTGTCAACTCAGCAACCATACACATTACCTTAAATCATACTTAGTCTCTAAGTAAAAACAGTAACTGAGAAGCATACATATATATTTCTACCTAACAATGTTCAAATCACCTGCATAGAAACTTCTGATACAGCATAGCAAAGAGAAAAAAGAATTAAAAAGATGGAATAGATTATCCAAAAAATTATGGGATAATTACAAAAGTTACAACACATACCTAATGGGAATACTGAAAGAAGAAGAAAGAATGGAACAGAAGAGCTATCTGAAGTAATAATGGTTGAGAATTTTTCAGAATTAATGACTTATACCAAACCACATATCCAAGAAGCCCAGAGATTGCTAAACAGAGTAATACCCCCCAAAACTATAATACAACCAAATTGTACACTTGAAGTGGTTAAAATGAGAACTTTTTGAGTTTAAAAAATTATATACTTAGGCATATCATGTTCAAATGGAAGGAAATCCAATGACAAAAAGAAAATCCTGCTAATCCCAGAGGCAAAACAAAACAAAACAAACAGAACAAAACAAAACAAAACAAAACAAAACTTCACTATGGAGTAACAGGGATTGAATTACACCAGATTTCTCTTCAGAAACTATCCTAGCAAGAAGAGAATGGAGTGAACTATTAAAAGTATTGAAGGAAAGAAAAAAGCCCACCAACCTAGAATTCTGTATCCATCAAAATTATATTTCAAAAGTGAAGGAGAAATAAACACCTGCTCAAAAAATAAAAATTGAGGGAATTTGTCTCCAGTAGATCTGGCTTGCAAGAAATGTTAAAAGAAGTTTTCCAGATAAGGGATATAATATAGGTCAAAGACGTCATCATTAAATGACATAACAAATAACAGCTTGTTAAAAAAATAATCACAACAATATATTGGAAGATTATATCTAAGCATCAGTGAAAAGAATGACAAAAATGTTGCAAGGGATAAGAGGGATGAATTGGGAATGTTCTGTTTGATGTACCTACACTACACCTGATGCAGTACAGTGTTACTTTAAAGTAAGCTTAGATAGATATAAATGTATATTGGCAGATCTATGGCAATGTAAAAAGGACTATAATTGAGATGCTAAAAGAGAAAAGAAAATGAAATCATATTAAATCTCATTTGAAAGCAGAGAAGGCATACAAGAGAATAATACAAAAAGAAAAGAAACAACAAGGCAAGGAATAGAAGACAGTTACAAATATGGTGGATATTAATTCACCTATATAAATTATCACTTTAAATGTGAGTGGTCTAAATACATGAATGAAATGGCAGAGACTATCTTAGTGTATATAAAACAAGACCCCACTATATGTTGTCTACCAGAAATGCACTTTAAATATTGGCATAGATAGATTTAAAGTAAAGGGATGGAGAATGATATACTATGTTAACACTAATCAAAAGAAAGCTGGATTACCAATGTTAATTTAAGACAAAGAAGATTTCTGTGCAAGAATAATTTTCAGGGATAAAGAAGGGGGTCACATAATGCAAAAGGGGTCAATTCTCCAAGAAGACTTCATGACCCTTAATGTGTTTGTGCCTAAAAACAGAATGCTAAAATATGAGGGAAAAAGTGATAGGGATGCATGAAGATATAGACAAACCCACTATTATAGTTGGAGACTTCAACACCACTCTTTCAGTAATGGAGCGATGCAGCAGGCAGAACATTAATAAGAATATAATTGAACTGAACAGCACCATGAATAAATTGGATCAAAATGACACATAAAATACTCATCCAACAATAGCAGAATACACAGTCTTCTCAAGCTCACATGGAACATTCACCAAGATAGACCACATTGTGGGTCACAAAATACACCTCAACAAATTTACAAGCATAGAAATCATGTTCTCAGGTCATAATGGACTCAACTAGAAATCAATAACAGAAACACTTTTGGAAAATCCCAAAATATTTGGTACATGGTACAAAGAAGTCTCAAGAGATATTTTAAAATATTTTTAACTAAATGAAAATGAAAAGAAAAATTTTAAAATTAATGGGATGCAGTAAAAGCCATTGTCTTAGGTTGCCTGAACTGCTATCACAAATATCACACAATGAATTGGCTTAAACGAAGGGAATTTATTGGTTCCCAGGTTCAGAAGGTAGAAGTCCAAAATCAAGGTGTCATTGAGACCATATTCTCTTCCCAAAGACTGTGGCATTCTGTTGCTGGATTTCCAGCAAATCTGTGGTGTTCCTTGGATTTCTCACCACATGGAGTTATCCTCTCCTTTCTTTTCCAAATTTCTACTGACTTCCTGCTTCTTTCTAAGGCCTTCTCTTTAGAAAGTTCAAGGTAATTCAGATTAAGATCTACCTTGACACAGTTAGGTCATCCCTTAACTAAAAATAACATCTTTAAGAGACCTTATTTCCAATTGGTTTACCCCGTAGGAATGAAGATTAAGTTTAAGAACATGTTTCTTTCTGAGGGTACATAATTCAACCTACTACAGCAGTGCTTAGAGGGAAATTTATGGCATTTTGCTGTGGCAGTTTGAAATTATTTTATGAGTCCCCAAAAAGAGTAAGATTATGTTTGTCAGCTGATCCACTCCTGTGGGCTTGAGACATTTTTTCAACTGGAATTCCTCAGTGAGGTGTGACTCAGGTTGAGTCTCCAACCTCAGGTTGAGTCTCCAACCTCTTGCTTGGTCTGATAAAAAATGGAGACACACAGGGAAAGAGAGCTCTGCCATTTTTTATCTTGCCATGTGAGAGAAAGTAGAGGCTCAAACAGTTGAGGCCCCAGGGAGAGATGAGCCATTTATGCTTGAGAGCTTGCAGTTGAAATCTGGAAGAAAGTGGAGCAGCCAAGCCTGAGAGAGGAGGCCCAGTAAGAGATAAGCTCTATGCCTGGTTGTCCACAGCTGAGCTTTGGGAAACACTACAGCCTGGAGGGTAAGGCAGAGACTAGGCAGAGATCACCCGCCATCTTGCTTCAAAAGGTGCCAACTGACTTGGGTGAGAAAGCACCTTCAGTTGGACTTTTAATGACCTTGAGACTGTAAACTTTTACCCTAGGTAAATCCTTTTTTATAAAAACCAAACCATTTCTGGTACTTTGCATCATCACCCCTTTGGCAAACTAAAACAAATGCATATGTTAGAAAGAAGAAAATTTAAAATCAATAATCTAAGCTTCTATCCTAACAAACTAGAAAAAGAAAATCATATTAAATCCAAAAAAGAGCAGAAGCAAAGAAATAAAAATTAGAACAGATCTCTGACATTGAAAACAAGGAACACAATACAGAAAAATCAGTGAAACAAAAGTTTGTTCTTTGGAAAGATAAATAAATTTTTGATAAATCTTCAGCTAAGCTCTTCAATAAAAAGAGGTAATACATGAATTCCTAACTTCATAAATGAAAGAGGATGCATCACTACAGATACTATGAATATGAAAAGGATAATAAAGGAATATTATGAACAACTGTATGTCTTCAAATTTCATTACTTAGAGGAAATGGATAAATACCTTGAAAGATACAATCTACCAAAAGTCACCAAGAAGAAACAGATCATCTGAATAGGCTTACAACCATTAAAGGATTTTCACCAACAATTAATACCCTTCCAAAACAGAAAGTACCAGGCACAGGTGGTTTCACTGGCAAATTCTTTCTACCAAACGTTTAATGAAGAAATGATACCAATTCTCTACAATTTATTCCTAAATAAATAAGCAGAGAGAACAATTCCCAATTCATTTTATGAGGCCAGCATCCTCATAAAATCAAAATCAGACAAAGACATTATGAGAAAGAAAAATTACAGAGCAATATCTCTCATGAACATACATGCAAAAATCAACAAAATATTAGCAAATCAAATCAACAATATATAAATAGAAGTATACATCATGACTGTGATGGTTAGTTTTGTGTTTCACCTTGGTTAGGTTATCATGTCCAATTGTTTGGCCAAACTCTTGCCTAGATGTTGCTGTGATGGTATTTTGTATATGTGATTAGCACCTACAGTTGACTTTAAATAAGGGCATTATTCTCAATAATGTGTGAGAGCCTTATCTAATCCTTTACAAATTTTTCTTATTTTAAAGAAGCTTTAGATTACATAAATGTTACATAAAGATATAGGGTATTCCCGTATGCCCCATCCCCACACCCCTTCCCACACTTTCCCACATTAACAACATCTTTCATTAGTGTGGTACGTTTGTTACAATTTGTGAACACATATTAAAGCATTGCTACTAACTATGATACTATAGTTTATAGTACACTCTGTCCTGCACAATTTTATAAGTTATGACAAAATATATAATAGCCTGTATCCATCATTGCAATGTCATTCAGAACAATTCCAATGTCCCAAAAATGCACCCATGTTACACCTATTCTTCCCTTTCCCTCGTCTCAGAACTTCTGGTGGCCACTGCCTTTATATGAATGATAAAAGTTCTTCCATTACTAGAATAATAATAAGTCTATAATAGAAAAATAATGTCTACTTTAGTTCATTGTTCATTCCCCAATCTTTAGGATTTTGGGTGATGCTCACTCTGTTTCTAATTGAGACAGGGTTTAGATCCCATGGGGGAGATGGATGGAACTATCTTGCTTGCAGTTGCAGACACTCTCTGTTCCTTGGAATGGGCAATGTCCATCATCATCTCTTTGCTAGTTGTTCTGGGTGAGTCCAATGACCTGGAGAGTAGGTGTTGAAAATCTGCTGAGATTCAGGGCTCAACTGGCACATGATTAGACCAAATATTTGAGTCTCTGGGACATATATTTAACAAGTATAGTGCTAATTATAGGTTCAAATAAAAGAGGCAGAAGAACCATGTGTAGAGAACCTATAAATGAGTCTAACTCTGTTACACTGGGGAGCATAAAGTCCAAAGTAAGGCCTACAGATTGGGTGCAGAATTCCTGAGCTTGTCTGCCCTGCTTATAGTGTCTAGATGTCTCTAGAGCTCTTGATGGATGTAGGATGATATAATACCAGAAAGTAACTTGTTTCTCTCCCTGTTGATAAGATAGAAAGGAAAGAATTATACGTAAATTAAAAAGTAATGATATGCAAACCTCTCAGAGCCAAATTCCATTTTTTGTGGTCAAGAACATCCTTTTCAAGCAATGTAGTATAAAAACCAGCTTCAACTGGTTGGCCAGACCTGCGCAGAAGATGTACCTGGCTATCCTCACTTCAACTTGCTTAATTAACATAGTAAAATTCCTACCCAGGGGTGGAGTTATCTGCCCATTTTTTGATCATGCAATGTATGTGCAAGTGTGATTTCCTGAACATACTAATCATACAATTATATAACTAGCTATGTATGATCACCCATATGAATAAAAGCTAATGCATAATCAAAGCAAATGCTAAGTATTTAAGCAAGAGTGAAACCACAGCACAGGGAGTTGGGCCTGAGTGACTTTGGAGCAACCTTGACTCTGGTCTGCAGACATAATAAATGTAAGTTTTGCTTAACTCTCATGTTAAAGTTTTTTTCTCTACATCTCTGCTGAACCACAAATGCCCAACTTTGGGGCCTAACACTCTTGGGGGGCCCACTGTTTGAGATACTGTTTACTGTGGCAGTCAATGAGATCCTGCTGAGATGTGCATAAGCAAAACCTCTGGAATGACCTCCTGACTTACTTTGAAATCTCTTAGCTATAAAAACCTCATTTGTATTTAATATTTCCCCATTTTGGTCAGGGTCTTTTTCCATATCATCTAATCTTGAAGGCTGTAAGAGAAGGAATAGATATTGTGCCTCAAGATGTAAAGAAAATATTGGTGTCTGACTATCAGCCCCAACTGGCTCTAAGGAAGAATGACTTGATGCTCCGCTGGGTCCTCTAACCTAGAATTTACCTGGGGCAGAGAAGCATTGTTTAAAGATGGGATAAATTGTAGAGTGGAACCAGTGCAGAAAAGTGAAGAGAACCATTGGAGCAGAGCCTGTGCTGGGAGCTGGAATAAAAGGTGAACCAGAATGTTGGAGCAGAGCTGCTCTGACCACAGTTGCCTGGTGCAAAAGAATGTGATTGATAATAAATAGTACAGTCCAGAGTCCTTGGAGGAAAACCTTGTGAGATGAACTCCTTTTTTTGGAAGGGAAATATTGACAAATGCTATGTAATTCTTGAAAGGTACTACACATGCCCTGAGCAAGCTGCAGGCAGAGATCTAAGAAGGACCTAACTGTTCACCCTGGGCTGTTCTTTCTATAGGTTCAGTACACACTGGGCTAGGGCCTAAAGAAGAGTCTCAACACAGTGCCAATCTACACTGAACCCTGAATAAAGGGGAAAATATGACATCCAGAGTTACATAAAAAAATTCAAGTGTCCAAACTTTAGCAAAAGATTATAACACACAAAAATAAAGAGAAAGAGATGGCCCATTCAACAAAGCAAAATAAACCAACAGAGGAAGCACAGATATTTGAAAAACTAATCAAATATATTAACTCAACTCTCCTAAACAAGATCTTGAGCTAAAGGAAAACATGGACAGAGAACCTAAAGATACCAGAAAGAAATGTATGAGTAAAAGGAGGAATTTGAAATTTTTAAGAGGAAATGAAGAGAGATTTGAGGGATGAAAAACAATAAAAAATAAGAAAATGTACTAGAAGTGTTCCTCAGAAGACTTAAACAGGCAGAAGAATCAGCGAAGTAGAAGACAGATAATTGAAATTATTCAGTATGAAAAGAAGAAAGAGAAAAGAACGGAAACAAATGAGCAGAGCCTAAGGGACTTGTCAGAAAACATGACCTGAGAAGGGAGTTCCCAGAAGGAGAAGAGAAAGGGAAAGGGGCACAAAGAATATATGAATAAATAATTGATGAAAACTTCACCAAATAGATGAAAGACATGAATATACACATTCAAGAAGCCCAACAAACTACAACTAGGAGAAACACAGTGTTTTATTT
>JAQZBX010112906.1:0-10145 GCA_029593785.1 Cabassous unicinctus | reverse complement strand
CTTCTGTGCCCTGCTCTCGCCATGCCACCCCCCCCCTCCACCCCAGCATGGATCAACATGCAAATAAAACCTGGTCATTTATAATCTATAATGGGAAATTTTAGTCTGTAAATCAGCCCTCTTTATCACTCTTCATCCCCTTCCTCTCTACCTGGGTCCCATGATCTGTTTATTTTCTCCCATTTCTCTTTCCTCCATACCTTAATAAATTACTGGCCTAATCAACATGATGTGCTTTTGAAATTCATTTCTGCAGGATAGTCAAGAACCTAGACAAAATCCAGTAACAATGTGAGACTGGGCAATTGGGAAAACTTCTGCCTTATCCCCACAGCAGCCCTAGCAGTCATATTGAAAGACACCTTGCATTTTTAAAGGGCAAAGAGTATTTCAGGGGGTTTCTGCTGTTTTGGGGTAGTTTTGGGCAATCTCTTTTCCAATATTCAGGTTGTTTACAATAATTATAAGTACCAGTGCCCTGAATCTGGTGAATAAAAGAGTTCATTGGGGCTTATTTAGCTTCTGTAATTGAAAACTCAATTACAGATTGAGGATTAGGAGGTTATCTCTTTTTTTTTTTTTCCAGCCCTTTTAAAGTTGTGATCTAATTAATCTGTAACATATACTAATCTTTATGTTCCATTGTGGCCCAATGTAATTGATTATATTTTAGAGTGGGGCTTAGTTTTTCTGAAAGGCCATTAACAAAAGTAGAATAAAAAAGGGTAGAGGTTTCATAGGTAATATTGTCAAGAACTGAGAATTGTTTAAAGGTTATTTCAAGCCTGTTACAGTGTTCATATATGTGCTCATTGGGTTTCTTCATACATTTTTGGACTTTTCTCCAATCAATAATTTGGGGACAATCTTCATGTTTGACCTTATGAAGTTCCTTAGCCAGCATAAATGTTTCAATACATCAGTAGTTCTTCATTTTGAAAAGTCATTCAAGGGATTTCTCCAATTAGTTTTGTCTACCCAGATTTTGGGATGACCTTGACCAGAAGTCATGGAAATTAATGGGTAAAGATCTGAGTATCTGGGCTCATAAGTCTGAATGATAATGAGGCAGGTTAGTATAGGGAAAGAGGGAAAATGAGTCACTGCTGGGACCTGGCAAAATAAAAAATGGCGTTGAGACCCCACCTGGAAACTCCCTGAGGGGATGTCTGCTACAAAAGAATAAAGCCGGGAAGACCCCCACAAGACCCTGGCCAGAGGCTCCATTTGGAACTCTTTCTGGGGTGAAAGAGAAGCCCTGGATAACCCCAAACAGGCCTCCTCATTGGGCAGCTTAGAGCTAACAGGCAGGTTATCATGAAGCAATCAATCAGAGCAGCAAACAGCTGGGGCCCCTTCCCAACATTATGAAGGGGGAGGAGTAAAAGTCTTAAAAACCCAAGTGCATATCTCACCCTGCAGCACACCCACAATACAGATTGTGTACTCTTTTCTTGTTTCTTAATAAACTCTTTACTCCCTTGCCTACCCTATGGCATGTCCTTAAATTCTTTTATGCAACATTAGCCAAGAACCTTGAGGCCCAGAACCCAGAACGTTCAGGTAAAAATAAGATTGAATTCTTTTGTAAAACCCACTAGGTCTTCAGTAGGATTTAGGAAATATTATTACTATACAAGGTGGATAATTTAGTTTCCTAAGCTGCTTAAAGCAGATGCCATGAAATGGTTTCAGCTTAAGCAATGAGAAGTTATTAGCTTACAAGCTTACAGTTTTGAGAACATGAAAATGTCTAAATCAAGGCATCTTCAAGGCAAAGATTTCTTCCAGAAGACTGGCTGTCAGTGTACCTTGACTCTTCTGGCACATGTCAAAGCACATAGTAGCATCTACTGCTCTTTTCCTTCTCTTCCAGATTTCATTGCTTTCAGTTTCTTCCTTCAGTGGCTTTCATTTTTTCTCTCTGTATTCATTCTGTTTATAAAGGACTCCAGCAGTAAGAGGGTTAAGACCCATCCTAAATGAGGTGGGTCACTCTATAACTGAAGTAGCCTCAATAATAGGTCCTACTTAAAATGGTTCCACACCCACAGGAATGAATTAACTTTAAGAACATGCATTTCTGAGGTATATACAGTTTCAAACTACCTGAGGGAGTTAGGTTAATTTGGGACATAGAGGAGGAAGGCATGAGTGGTTTAAAGGAGGGTTAGAACAGTTAGAGTCAGGAGTTCTGATAATTTTTCAAAGTTGCTAATGCCCTTAAATGAGTCTTTGTTAGTCTTAGTTAATTTAGAGTTTGATTCTTGAAGAGAGACAATTTTAGAATTATACATTTGGAAGCTTCCAAGTACCAATTAAAATGAGTACCTCATTCAGGTTGCTTAGTTTTAGAGTCTCTATTTTCTAGTTGAGCATACAAATATGTCAATTTAGGCATACCAAAAATTTCCCCATTCATCATCCCAAATCCTTCAAGACTGAGGAATGAACAAAAATAAAGGACAGTATAACCAATGACTATAACAGATTTATTGTTATTATAGTTATTATCTTATGTTAACTGAGTAATTTGTAATGTTGATATATAAATAAAAAAGATCATCATTGTGGCCATTATAATTCAAGATTTTCTTTAATGTGCCAGGTCCAGCATTATAAGATTTTACATGAGGCAGTACCGTAATTTTGTACAGGAACCCACATATGCTAGATGGTGCTGAACCATTAGAACCATTAGAGTGCTTAGGAATTGAAATCCATCCTTTGCTTGTGTTTTTGTTTGTTTTTAGGAGGTACCAGGGATTGAACCCAGGACCTCATACATGGGAAGCAGGTGCTCAACCACTTGAGCTACATCTGCTCCCCAGAATCCATTCTTTTTGATAATTCTGACTGTGGGCAACCCTAAAGCCTAAGCCTAAGGGAATTGCCAGGGTTTGCAATACCTGTTTTATCTGGAGAACAGACCTTGCTCTAGTTGTCTGACTTGCAGCCAGGTGCCCATATTTGCATAGAAATTGTGGAGTGAGTCACCTTGTGTCAATCTAGCCAATCATAACCACCTTATCCTTTCACAAGAGTTTTGGTTGTCAGAAGTGGAGGCTTCTCATTAAAAGGTGATAGGCACTCTGATAGCGTTTTATATGCCCAGCCCATACCCATCAAAATAATCATCTGCTTGCTCACAGTCAGAACATAGGTCAAATTGATGGTTGGGAAGGCCTCCCTGCAATGAAAAAGAGCACAATACCGAGATGGGAATGACTCTAAAACTCATTCAAGTACTTGACCAAGGAAATTTTCCTTCTACACCAAGAAGGGCAAACACAAAAGGGCCACTGTGACCAGCCTAAACCAGAATAACAAAGGTTCAACTACCCAAAAGGGCTGCAGCCACCAGACCAAACCAAAGGAACCAAAGTTCAAAGACCCTTTTCCAAAAGACACTCAACAAAAGGCCAGAACTTCAATCATAACAAGGGAGGTTTGGCACCAAGAGGACTTCCAGACAGGAACACAGGGCCATCAGGGAGACAGTAGAGCACAAGGGACTCTTATAGGCATCGTGCTTGAATCCAGCCTTGGCTCTGTCAGGTCAGTGGTATCTTTGGACTCCTTTTCTGACAACATGTTATGTTAACTGAGAAATGACAAACTAAGCTGCAAGGCAACAAAGGTGATTGATTACTCTGGGTCATAGAATTGCAATTCATGGAGCACAGATTTAGGTAGCAACCCAAATGATGTCCTTTCTTGGCACTTCCAGATAAGGGCAGTTGAAGAAAAAATTAGGTAAGTTGTGGTTGATGGATATTTGGGGTATTCCATTTGTCCTTCAAGTTGATAGTTTGCTGAGTTCTTTATCTTGTGGTTTGTTTGTGGTGTCCAGGTGTCTTTAGGGCTTTGAGGAACATTGTTGCCTGAGGCTTTGGCAGTTTGTGATATCTGGCTGAGATTTGCATAAGAGTAGCCTCCAGAATGACCTCTGGACTCCATGTTAAATCTCTTAGACATGGTAACTCTATTTTGTTTCCTTTCTTTTTACAGATGCATGGTGGGTCGGGAAACAGCTAGAGGTCAGGAGAGACTGAAACCAGGAACTGGAATGTGAAGAATTGAAGTGTTTTTCCTCATTCTTCTTAGGGATGTCTATTTATTAGCTCTTGCTTTCTTCCAACAGTCTTCTTTCTTTTCTCACTCTCTTAGACGTTTTATTTAATATCTCTGTGCATATTAAAAGTCACAACTACGGCTTCATATAAATTCATATCTCACCTTTATAGAAAAGGTTTTCCCTGATCAGCTTATAGGAAAAACTCTCTCCCACAATTTTCTACCCCCTTAACCTTGCTTTATTTTTCTTCATGACCACAGAGCCACTTCGCATATATATACATCTTAACTTTTTCTCTCACCCTCACCAGATTAGCAGCTCCATGGATGTGTACTCTACTTTGCTCTGATGTGTGTAGGATAGTGTCCATCAAGGAGTAAGCATCCAGTACATGTATGTTGTATGAAGGCTGGATAAATTTCAGAGTCTAAACATAACATAGAAAAGAACTTACCTGTAAACTTACTAAATAGATATAGAATAGAAGAGCTCTGTGGCTGTGAGAAAGAGAGGGTACAAGAAGTGCCTGAAAATGAAATGTCTGGAAACAGGTATTGCTAACAGGGGAACAATAGCCTGCATGCCTGTCTTCCTTTTATTTTAATACTCAAAAATTTCATTATCATAGACCATAATCATCCTCCTCTCTGTAAATTAAGATGCTGTTCCCACTCCACTTCCTGAAAGAACATGCTGGGGAAGGGAGGAAATGCTCAGCCAAGCCTAGCCTTGCCTCAATGATTTTCCTATTGCTATACATAATTTACTGATTGCTTCTCACATACTAGACACTAAGCCAAATGCAGTGCAGGTATTATCTTATTCAATGTGCACATAGCTTTATGAAGTGGATAGTATTAACAGCAGCCTGATTTTATAGATGAAGAAACAGACTCAGAGGGGTTTAGTACATTACTGAAGATTAGCCCACTTAAAAATGGTAGAATTATGATTTTCATTTGGGCAGTCTGATTCTAAAGCTGAGGCATGTAGCTGGGACTCTGTTTCCCCATTATTATTCCCTGGGAATTTTAGGTGGTTGGTTAAGTCCCAATTGCTCCCACTTAGATTTTACAATTTCATGAACCTTACTTTTACACCCCTCTCTCTCTCCCCACACATGACTGCCACCTACCTGTCACATTCTCCTCTGGGTTTCACTTCTGTATAACCTTCTCTGTTTAACTCCTAGGGCAATGCTACCACTGACCTTCTGCCCTCATCAAAATAAAAACAAAAACCTAGTTTTTTGATATTTCCATTTAGCTCCTAAAAGACAGTGCTCTGTACTAAACTGGAAAGAATAGAATTCCAGAGTAGAATATTATAAAATTATCCATGTTTTTTTTTCCCTCATGTATACCCTGTTGTTTCCTAAGATTTTTTGCATTATTATAAATGTACGAGCCATGTCAGTCTTATAAGCTCCACCCTATAAAGCTTTTTCATTCATCTCATTGAATCCTTTGTCATTTTAAGAGTGTAAGAGGGGTTCAATGATACAATGATAAAAATTATCTTTTATTTTTAATGTCACTACCTTTCTCCTTTCATTTTTCCTTTTATTTTCTTGTTTATTTTGTGAATTTAAATGGATCCTTCCATTGACTCTTTAGCCTCTTGCTCATAACATGAGAGTACTTAGAGGTTAGGATATCAGGATTTGGAGTCAGAGAGATCTGTGCTTGCATTTTTAGTACCTCCAATTGTTAGCTGAATGAGTCACTTAATCTTCCAAAATGACAACATGGCTACATTCCTCAGAGCTGTGTAGAATAAGTAGAATCAGGAAGTTAACCATGTCTTGGCTCTTCAAAAGCCTCCAGAGCTGCATTGTGAGTGGTCTGTGGCAAACAGTCTTCACCTCAGGGAGATCAGCGCTGTTTCTCAGAACCCCCTTTCTTACCACGCTGCTTGGCTCCTCCTCAGATCTGTGTTTCTGGCCTAGGCTGCCCATGACGTAGATTCTCTCTAGTGTCACTGTAGATGGCTCCTTTCCCTTAAGCCAGGCTTACTTGTCATCAGTGCTATTCTCTAGTCTTTGCTTTTTTGTACCCTGATTGTATTGCCAGCCTATCGGGGGGCCCATTTCCTATGAATATTGAGAACACAATGTTCCCTAAGTTGTAAAATGGCCAATTGACAGTAGGCCTTTTAGAAAAATTCAGTGTTGTTAAATGTCAATATTCAGTTCTCTATGGTTCTAAAAGTAGGGGGCAGCAATTAAACTATTACTCAAGGGTGTATAACTTAGCAGGGTGCCATAGAGAAGGGTCTCAGGGAGAGAGCCTGATTTCAATCCATGGTCCCACTTTGCACCAGCTATGTCACCTTGAGTAAGCCATCTATCTCTTTGTGAATCAGTTTCCTCATAGGTAAACATAGAGAAAATGAAAGTATTTCTCTCATAGAGTTTATTGGAAGTGGTAAGTGAGTAAATTCATGTTAAAAGACTCCATTATTCTTACCTATTATTACAATAGTCCTGACATATTTCCTCCCTAGCCCTTGGGTTGCTCCCTTTGGATGGATGCTGGTGACATCCTGGCATCACTTTCTTGGCGACATTACAATTATTGTGTTTTGGGTGGGTCCACATGAGATGTAGGAGTCAGTGTAGTGCAGTGATAAAACCAGGGAATTCTGAAGTCAGAGTGCCTTGACTGCACTCCACCTACCAGCTGTGTGATCTTGGGCATGTTGCCTCTCTGGGCTTTGATTTTCTCATGGGTGAAATGGGCATATTGAGAGTGCCTATCTCATAGGGTTAATGATCAGATGAGATATTTGCACTTTATTTGCCAAGAATGTTTATTTCTCTTTGTCCTATTCTGAAAATTCTACCATCTGGAAATTCCTTTGAATAAAAAGTCTTCTCTTTTTAAATGAAATATCTTTCTGAATGGAGAAATCGTTGGTCTTCAATATTCATATGAATTATTTTTATCAGCCGTCTTTCTTATTGAATCTAGTTAAGATCAACTTCACTGAGGAATGGGATTATACAGTCAAGAGTAGAGGGAGAAGAATTCCTGGACCATGGATTACTCTGGTGGAATGCATCGATCAGTCCCCTGCAGGTATCCTTTATATTAAGGTATCATAAAGTCACTGGGACCTTAGAACCCTGCAAGGAAAAGCACAGGTACAAAAAGTGGTCATTTTTCTAGGATTAGTTTTGTGCCCACAAAACAGAAAGAAAAAAAAAGTCTTCTCATTCTCCTTTTATCTATATTAGATGCTTCCAATAACCAAGATCCAAAGGAGAAGGAGTGATTCAAGGAGAAAGACGGAGTAGCTGAGGGACCAATATTTTGAAGAAGGAAAGAAGGGATACACAGAGCACAAAAGTATAGTAAGACTTTTATAGCAAGAGATACACTTCCTTCTTTTAACCTAGAGTGCAAAAGAGGAAAATGAGGGGAAATAGAAAAGAGTTTGTATAGGAAGATGAGAAATTGTGAATGCTTTATTCCTATTTTCATAATGAAAGTAGAGAATAAAGTGCTGGAGGGTACATGGATGATTTGAGGAGCAAAGAAGAGGTAGGAAATTATCACCATGGGTGCTTGTTGGTAAGCTTTACTTGAAAAGGACCAGATAGTAAATATTTTCACTTTTATGGACCACACAGTTTCTATAACCACTTCTCAACTGTGCCATTGTGGTACAAAAGTAGACAATAATAATATATGGGTGTAGTAGTGTTCCAATAAAACTTTATTGACATAAACAGGCAGTAGGACAATTCAACCTGCTTGCTGTAGTTTGCTGAACCCTGATGTTGAAGGGAAATATAGGGAAATACAATAGCGGGCTTGTTATGCATCTTAGTATACAGTTTATTTTAGAAATCATTAATTTAAAGAGAATCTAGTCAGCCCTGCTGCATGGTATTTTTGTTTATTTTTCTCCGTACCTGGCTGGTTTAGTGATTCAATGATGTATTTGCCAAAAGGGATTGCCAAGCAAAATAGAAACAATACATGTATACATGTACGATAAATTAATAGAACTTTAATGTTGGACCGTATTTTTCTGGGTGGTGGTAGAGAAAGTTAAAACTTTCTATCAGATATTTGATTATTAAGCTCCTCCTCATCCTCCTTTCATTTCTCCTCCTCTTCCTTCTTCAAAATATTAGCAAAACTCTCACTAATATTTAGGGTTTATAAGCAAGTATATAGTAGCACAATGTTTTTCATTGGTGAAAGAAAACTACATAATGGTCATTGAGATTTAGATACAAGAATTATTTGAATCAATAAACTAATTCCCTAAATATAATAGAGAAATTGAGCCAGTTAAGATAACCTGAACTAAGAACCTGGGTCCTAAGACCCGGAAAATTTTCTGGGTCTTATGAGGAGAATAGTCAAATAAATAGAATCTCCTAATGCTGGAGGAGAAGGAGAAAACTGGCAAAGAGGAGCAGGGGAGGGTGGCAAGAGGGGGAGGAGGATGGGAGAAGAGAAAGTGGAAGGGACAGGGGAAGATCACCTTGAGAGAAGATGGCCAGTGAGGGATGGCTAAGAGCTGAAGTGAGAACTGTGAACTTTCTGAAACCTGATCAAAGGCTGCAGCTGCAGGAAATGACTTTGGAAATATCATGTTAGCATGGCACCCCAAAACTCAACTCTTCTTTTATTCATTTTTCAAATATGGGAAAATAAAGCAATTGCATGTTTCACTCTGGGATATGGAATATAGTTTCTTTCCTTCCTCCCTCACTCCCTCCTTCCCTCCCTTCCTTCCCCTTCTTTTCCTCTTCCTTCCTCACTCTTCCTTCCTTCCTCCCTCCCTCCCTTCCTTCCTTCCTTCTTTCCTGTCTGCCAAATGTCAAATGGGAAGTTGACAGGTATTCTATTTTTGCCCCAACCTCCAAGATTCAAAAATAACAAAAAGGAAATTAATAACCCTTGCTTTGATATTTTATAATAGTCAATATATCTATCTTTTTAACTAAAGTTTGCTGCTATAATGCTCTATAATGCTTCCTTCTATAATATCTCCCATGAATTTATATGTAAAGTTTGAATAATAAATTAAATAAATATTTGAATGTGAATTAACAAAATCCAAGAGAGAAGAGATTGAAATGAAAAATTGAACATATGTACACATACATATACACAATCGAATGCAGCATGCTCAAATAGCATATTTGGGGCACTTAAGTTTCCAGTTGTTTAAGTTTCTTTTCATTTTTAAAATTGTCCTAGAACAATTACTTCAACAATCAAATTTCCTAGTGAAAATAAAGAAAGAATGAAAAACAAGCCAAATTTTAATTCCAACGTTATTTTCTATGACTTTACCACCAGGATTTTCATTAAATGAAGGAGTATTGTACCTTCTTTTATGAATGGTCTGTTCAACTCTTTTGCCCATTCTTAAGTGGTTTGTTTGACTTTTTATTGCTCATTTGTAGAAGATCTCTATAAATTCTGTACATAAGTCTTTTTGTCATATAGGTATCATTTTCCCATGTCTCTGAGACTTAACATTTTTATTTTCTTACCCAGTGTTTTTTTATGAGCAGAGCTTTTATTTTTTATGAAGTCAAATTTATCATTTTTATTTTCTTTCATAGTTACGACTTCTTTATTCTGTGGAGGAAATTTTCACCTGTTCCATGATTATGAAAATATCCTTTAATGTGTTCTAGATTCTTTAGAGTTTGAGCATTTGCACTTATGTCTTCAGTTATCACATATGGTATGAAATAGGGATCAAGGTTATTTGTTTCCATAAAGATGGCAACTACCATTTGTTAAACTGACTTTCTTTTCCTCATTGAACTGTGTTGACACATTTGTGGCAAATCAACTGACTGCATATGTGGTTCTATTTCTGTACTGTTCCATTCTATTATCTATTTGCTCATTGCTAAACCAGTGCTGAAATATTTTATTTCTACATATATTACATAGCCCACAATACACTGTCTCTTTAGAGTCAAATATATTTTTAAAAATTTAATAATAAAGAAAAAATCATCTCCCATAAGAAAAAACCTTTATCATTTCTGATCTTCTTTTTTTTTCTGTTCTGTAGGTGTAAATTC
>JAQZBX010112905.1:0-10279 GCA_029593785.1 Cabassous unicinctus | reverse complement strand
ATATATTTAAAAAATAATAAAAGGGTGTGTTGGGGGAAAAATACACCAAATGTAAGTTATGGACTAAAGTTAGTAAGACGTTGATATTCTTTCATATTTTGTAACAAATGTCTTGCTGCAATGCAATGTGTTGTTGGTGGGTTGATCTATGGGACCTCTGTATGATGTTATGATGTTATGATGATGAATGATGTTATGCATGTTTCCTTTGTAAGTTCACAACATTTGCTACAGACTTGTTTATGTATGTTCATGTGTAAATGATATAAAAATAAAATTAATAATAGGGTGGGTTGGTGAACTGTACAACAGACATAAGATAAATAAAACAAAGGGGAGCAAATGTGGCTCAGTGGTTGAACACCACCTTCCTGCATACTAAGTCCACAGTTCTATCTCCAGCCATAGTACCTTAAAATAAAAAACAAACAAACAAAAAAAAAAAATGTAATGTTCATTCACTATGTGAGTTTTCTGGTGTATTTAAGGTTAAATCTATGGCTGAAGTCTCTTTGATATTTAAAACCCTTATAATATGATTTTTTTCATTTAAAGTCAGAATATTGCCTGATGGCTTTCTCATATTGTTAACATTCATAGGGATTCTCTCCACTTTGAGTAATCTCCTGTTTTCTAAGGCTAGAAAAAGTAAGGTTTCCCCATACATAAGATATAATAGTTTCTGTCCAGCATATATTCTTTTATGTCACTGGAGGGCAGAACTACAAGTGAAAGATTTCCAACATAGACAACATTCATGGGGTTTCTATACAATGTGAGTTCTCTCACATTTAAAATTATATTTTAATTTTAAATTAAAATATATATTTTAATTTAAAATTAAAATATTGACTGAAGGCTTTCCCACATAAATGACACCCATAGAGTTTCTCTCCAGTGTGAGTTCTCTCATGTCTTTGAAGAGAGGAATGTCAACTGAAAGCTTTCCCGCATAGATGACATTCATGGAGTTTCTCTCCAGTGTGTTTTCTCATGTCTTTGAAGAGAAGAATGTCAACTGGAGGCTTTCCCACACAATGACAATCATGGGGTGTCTCTCCAGTGTGAGTTCTCTCATGTTGTTTAATGGAAGAATGATGAAAATAGTCTTTCCCACAAATATGACATTCATGGGGTTTCTCTCCAGTGTGAGTTCTCTCATGTCTTTGAAGAGAGGAATGTCAACTGAAAGCTTTCTTGCATAGATGGCATTCATGGAGTTTCTCTCCAGTGTGAGTTTTCTCATGTTGTTTAATGTAAGAGCTTTGAAAGTAGGCTTTCCCACAAATATGTCATTTATAGAGTGTCTCTCTGGTGTGAGTTATCTCATGTTCTTTAAGAGAAAAACAATGAATGAAGGTTTTCCCACATAGGTGACACTCATAGGGTTTCTCTCCAGTGTGAGTTCTCTCATGTCTTTGAACATAGGAATGTTGATGGAAAGCATTCCTGCATAGTTGACATTCATAGGGTTTCTCTTCAGTGTGAGTTCTTTGATGTTGTTTAAGATAAGAATAATGACTGAAGGCTTTCACACAGATGACACTCATGGGTTTCTTTCCTATGGGAGTTCCATTGTATTGTCTGAGGTCAGAATGTTTCATACAGTTTTTAGCACTTTGGTAACATTTAGATGATTTACTTCTAGGTTGAACCTGCTTATATTGCTTAAAAGATGAATGGTCATTAAGGACTGTTGCAAGTGGTTTCCTAAATAGAATTTCTTTCTCATGTGAATTAATGCACATTGGGTCACTGTGGATGTGTGAGTGGAATCTTCTTCCAAATATTTACATTTAAAGGAATTCTTTTTGGTGTGAGAGCTCTGCTGTAGGGAATTAGATGAAAGATTGTAAAACATTTGTCCATTTACAAGAATTTCTTCATTTCCCTACATATGAAATCTAGACTAATCCACTAGTGATAGTCTCCAATTACAATATTTTCATGTTTCTTTCATATATACATATTATTCTACTCCACACAAAAGATTTTCTCTATAATAACAATGTAATTGCAGAGGTATCTGATCAATTTTGAGCTCCATGATGTTTCAAAAAGATTGTATATGTGAAACCTGTCTATGCAATTCATTTTTTATATGAGCTCAGGTTAGAGTTTGTGTTTAGGTTAATTTTTACCTAAATTCAATCACAGATTTTTGCTGGATTAACACATATTCCCAACATTAATTGAAATTTTATGGCTTTACTGAATTCCTAATTTATTCCATTTCAGAGTATCTATTTGGGATACTAGGGTTCACAAAATTAAGCTTACCAATGACATGATTTTAGAAGTATCTTTCCTGCAGGTAGGTTGGTTGAATATTATTTCTAACATTTCCCATATTTTAAAGGCATTTTTCTTCCCTGTAGTAATTGAAAAAAAAAAACAGAATAAATTGTTAAAATAGCATTAGGGGGATGAAAATTTTGAAAAGTTTCAAGTATCCCTTTCAGTACATTTCCAACATTTACTATTACCTTGGAAAAAATATCAAATTAATAAATACTCTAGGCATAAGAAATCATTACAGGATATAACAATCAGAAAAGATCTTCAGTCATGGAATATGAGAAAAAGAAATTGGGATGACAGGGAGGTAAAAAAGAGGGAAAAATCTTCCGGGACATAGATCATTATGTGAAAGTTTAATTGCAATAACAAATGAATATCCCTTTCCCAATGCAAATGATACTTGAATAAAGCTTGAGAAGAATATGGAATAAACACATGTGAATAAAATTTTCCCATAATCCTCAGCTACATTTTAGAAATCATAACTCAAGTAAGGAAATTTGAAGAAATCAAAACTCACTTAAGGAATTCCAAATTTAATATATTCAAGCACATACTCACTATATCATGAGACCCTTCTTCTGATGCACAGGTCCTTAGATCTCATCTGGACTCTGGTATTGAGGAAATCCTATTCCTTCTCTCCACACTCCTCCTTGCTCCAACTGTGAAAACACATTTGGTTTTCAAGCTTCATATCCTGTTTATATGAAAAACAGTTACCTGGATTTTGAGTTGTGATAGTAACAGAGCATGATCATGATGTACATGGCAGATTGCCAAAAAATAAGGTAAGCATTGATGGTCAGCAATGCAGCAATACCTTGAACTCACATTATTGATAATATTTCAACAGAAATTGTAACTCTTGACCTTTTGCCTATTTCAATGAAGATGACTTTTTGCTGCTACCCATGCATTAATACTAAGAGAGACTGCAGAATCATCTATATTCTAAATGGGGAAAAATCTATGTTTCCACAGTGATTGAATATTATGTTATAAAGTAATCCAATAAACATAAATTCCACCAGAATGGTCTAAATTCTGTGTAGAAAATGATATATTCAATATGTTTACTTCTGTGTTCTGAAGCATCAACATAGCCCTTGGAGCAGAATATTTATTTCACCACAGTCAAGTATTTATCCATTCAAAAATTATTCATTGAGTTCTCAGCACAGCCCTTAGTGTTGTTAATTGAGATTCAAGAAAGACATTACATTATGATGAAGAAGATTAAATTCTATTGGGGTGAACTAGATGTAAATGAAAAATAAGGAAACAAATTCATTTAGGCAGTTTTATGTTTTAAAACACAATATAAATCTATTAAAATGATAAAATATAAAAATATAAGAAAAAATAAAGATTTTAAAATATGGAGAAGCTGATTTAGATATTTGAACAAATAAGAAAATGGAAGAATGTTTATGATAAATATATAGGTAGGTTACATAGATGGTAGATAGATAAGAGATAGGCAGATATAGATAGTAGATTAATTTGAGAGTGTTACCTACTGAGACCAGGTTTTTTAAATTCTCCAGCATCACTTCTCTGAACAGCTTTCCCTGGGCTGTTTCTAGCTGGTCCTGCTCTTCCTGGGTGAACTCTACAGCCATATCCTTGATGTTCACTATCTCTTAAAACATCACAGAAATTTGTGTTCACACAGGGCTATCCATACCAATGTCCTGAATGTGATGTACAAAAATACAGCACTAAAGAAGCATAGACTGTGTATATAAAACTCAAAATGCTTATGGAGTTCCAGTAACATCATTATCAATGCTGAACAGTGTTCTGCCTTTTAGATGCACTCACAGACACATACATACTCTGAATACATAACACTCCACTGTACAAGAAAATCACATGAAATTGGGAATGATATACACCTGGAAATTTCCCAATAAACTTGTAATTATGCCTTCTTGCTGCTGACTGTAAAATTTTCATTTGAGCATTCATAACTAAATAAATCATTCCCAACAATTTTAAGTAAATTTACAGACTTATTGAAAGGCAAACAATATTTGTGATATATCATTTTAAAAAATAAGTATGATTAGAATATTCTCTTTTCTAGATAGACACATTTCCCTCTCATTTATAAAATATTTAAGAATATGTTATGCACTTTGACAAATACAGTAAGTTAAGTGTGAATTGCTTTCTATCTAAATTCAATTCACAGGACTATTATTTGTTAAAATGGTAGGGAACCTTGAAAATTATCCAGAATTCAGCAAAACAGAATAGGTTTCATACAGAACTCAGGATCAGCAAGGCCTGCTTTCTTCAGTGCAACATATCTCATGTATTCATTATAATGTATTAATACAAATGTCAGGGTCACAAGCCAGGGACTCCTGAGACAGTTGTACTCATATATGGTCTTAGACTGACCATTCCTGTGGGAGGAGACCACTCAGTTTCAACATTTTTTAGGGCCTACAACTATCACTTTTCATTGTCTTTCTTTTATCTTCATCTCATCTGTCTGTAAAAGATTAAAAGAATCCTGTTCATTGTTTTTGGTCTCTCCAAATCATCAAAAAATTTCACAGAGACATAAATTTTATTCTGTCTATTATACAGGTCCTGAATCCACAGCCACATTGAAGGAAAGAATAATTCCTGTACATTGCATCCATTTATAAAATTTTAATAAATTTGATTTGGAAAATTGAAGATAGGAAATTGAACTATAGTGGTAAGGGTAATTTTAGTTTTCTTTTAAATATATTTCAAAATGTGCACATATATTACATCAAACTTTAAGAAAATTAAAATTTGAGGAAAATAAATAAATGATTTCTCATTTCCCTTAATTTACTAACATTTTCATGTGATTCTGGCAAATATGCCTACCCGTACACCCCAGTACCTGTAATGTTGGATTGACTGAATGCACCAGCTGAAAACTTGGCCTTCCTTCTGACTGTAAAGTTCTGTTTTTATTCATCTCTATCACATCTATTCACGATATGCCATGAGCAATCTCAGGCACTAACATGATTCATGAATTAATTATTTATCCATTGAGCCCAAGGGTTAGTTGAGAAAAAGAAAACATCTGTCATATTTTCAGAGAATACACAGACTTTATGGAAGCTGGAATGTACTCTTGTAATGGTTGGAAGGAGATTACTTATTGTTCAGTCCCTAACTTAACATAATTATTAAATAGTCCTGTATAATCTTAATTTTGGGTCAGATTCTTGAATAGCTCCTGAATACACTTGGAATATCCACATCAGTAGGAGAAATCTTCCCGTTTGCTGGCAATTTCAGTTAAAGAAGAATTCCCTACTCAACTTTGATTGCATTGTCAATACCTTAGTTTGCATCTCTCTTCCTCTGTATTTTCACTCACAACCAGACAAGCAGAAAGTGAGCAAAGCTGAAAATGAAGAAAGAAGTCTTAAGATTCAAGTCTTGACCACAATTTTCAGGTCCACCTGTCATGAATGCCAAACACTTCACCTGGGAGTATCCCCAATCAACAATAAGAGCATAAGAGTGCCCCAAGAGAAATAAGGGAGGACTGTCCTTTCCCAGGGTCAAGAGGTTGGAGGGCTTGTCTTCTATGGCTAATAATGATGATATGATTACCTTCATTATACAGATAAGAACACAAAATTCCATGAATTGTATTTATTAGTTAGCCTATGATGTTCAGAGACTTTTAATTCATCTATGATTCCAAAACATAGAAATTCCTGACCAAAATCACATCTGGAATTAGGTCCTCACCACAAGAAGTAGCAGACTGGAATTGCTCAGTAACAATTATTCTTGGTTTTTGCATTAGCATTGGTTCTCTCACATGCATTTCCAACTTCTGAACTCTCACTCCCTTCTGGGTACATTTGTATTAAATCATCTTGGTTCTTCCATATGTGATGTCTAACAATGCAACCCCTCAACACTGAGTTCTACATTTCACCTAATGTATTTGGAAATTAGCTAAGAAACTGAAGTACATACATTATTTTTGGGTTGATAAGAGCTAAGTTTAACTTAGCCATTTGTACCAGGAGGAAAATGATTGTATTCAAAATGTTTGGAGATTTACATATTCTTAAAAATTTAATCTTCTCAGTAACCAAATAGATAAAAGTTAATTTGCTCATTTAACAAATGTCCTAATTAGAGGCTCAGAGTGCTGAAGTAATATGAGAAACTCACATGGCCAGAAAAAGACAAAGTTAGAGTTTGAATTTTTTCCTCTTGTAGCCCAATTTCAAATATCTTAAGGGTTACATGCTACACCTAGGTATTACCTGGAATGTCATCTCTCATATCAATAATCAGATCCTCACCCTGTTGTCAAAGCTTCCTCTTCATGTAATTTGCTACAATTACTCCACTTCCACAGGTTCTCCTGTCACAAAGAAACTTCCATTGCATTAAATCCACTTTCCAAACATTAGCTCCCAACTCATGTAATATTTACTGCCAGAGGTTTGCCAAGCATACGTATGTCAGCATATGCTTCTTTATTAGTTAGCCAAAGGGATGCTGATGCAAAATACCAGAAATCTGTTGGCTTTTACAAAGGGTATTTATTTGGGGTAGAAACTTAAAATTACCAGGCCATAAAGCATAACTTACTTCCCTCATGAAAGTCTATTGCCACATGTTGAGGCAAGATGGCTGCTGATGACTGTCAGGGTTCAGGCTTCCTGGGTTTCTCTCTTCCCAGGGCTTGCTTCTTTCTGGGATCAAATCCTCTGTTATCTCCACAAGGTCAGCTGTAGACTATCAGGCAAATTTCTCATTTCTCTTCCTGGGACCTTTTATCTTTCCTCTCAACCAAACTCCTCTGTGTGCTTACTTCCTGGGGCTCCACCTCAAAAACTCCAACTCTCTTCTGATTCCATCTTTTATCTGTGAGCCCCCAACCCTTGCTCTACTGACATGGCCCAATCAAAGCCCTAATCATAATTTAAGTGTGAAACTACAGACAGACCAGTTTACAAACACAATCCAATATCTATTTTTGGAATTCATATCTACATCAAACTGCTACAGCTTCCTAAGAACATTTCTGATATCACTGTATTTACCCCATCAGTCAGTAAATATCTTACTATTCATTCATCATATCTGACCAGAGAGGAGATGACTCTAATTTCCTGTCATGTTTTTTGCTACATGTGACAGAACACATTACTAAGCTCTTGCTTTATATCTAAATGCAGAATCACAACTCCTACTGCATTCAAATATATCTGGGAACCAGACTACACCTTGATATTTGAGTCATTTTTCCATCTTCCATAACCACTTCAAGTCACATAGTTTTGAATACCATATATTCTCACCTTACTTTTACCCAATGAGATTAACCTCATAACCAGGTGAATGATGTAATTTGAAAAATCACCTCAATTTAGTACCATAATGTCTACAATTAATCCTGTATGCATACCTATTAGTTACTCCTTTCTCATTGAAGGGTCTTGTCACCTGATTAATTTGAATGTCTCCAACTGAATTCCCATCTTTCCTGTTTCTTTTGAAATCTTTACCAGCAACCTCTCTCTTATCACAATCAATCGTGTATTCATTTACCATTATTGTTTCTCTTTGTTATGAATCAAATGCCCCATGTGCCTATTTCCTCTTGTGGCTGATCTCCTTTTCCTTCTTTCACAATCAATCTTCATGAGCACTTTTACCCTTTTCTCACACAGCCTTAAATGGTGAGTTAATAGTATCACAGACTTCCTCTTAAATAAATCATGCTATCATCTCCAATAAGCTACGCATGAATAAATCCTGTGTGTATGCTTCAGTCTATAACATGGAAGTAAAGAAGAATTGGACCTTTTGGGAACTTTCTTTTTCCTATACTTCTTTGACATCTCAGTTCCCAGAGTGTATTCAGGGTAATCCAGTCACTTCTTCATCTTGTGTTTTGCAAGGCATTTCTCAAACAATATTATTAGAACATCTCAAGGATGAATTGTGACTCCCTTTCTCACTCATTTCTGTATACTCTCATGACAATCTCACACATTTATTCAATTCCTTCAATTTATTACACTGTTAGCTCTAAAAAGACAGTGTACATCTCTATTTTCATAGGTAGAGGTACAAAAAATCAAATATAACTCAAGTTATTACAAACACCACAATCCCAAAAATCTAAAAAAATATTATCTTCCAGAGCTTGCTTCCTGATTAACCTAGATGTCAATCAAAATGAATAAAATCAAGGTATCCCACTTTAACAAAATATTTTCCTTCAAATTCAGTAATTTTAAGTTAGGACTCCTTCAGGCATCCATGTATTGAGTAAGAAATCATCACTCAAAAACACATAAAACCATTTATGCTGAGCTATTATTTCAGCACTGAACATTATAATCATCCTTCATTTCCATGGGAATCCCCTCACTTTCCCACATCATACTCATGTCCCTTCAGTCTCTATTTTGTCATTCCCTCAGAGATGCCTTCACTGAGCCCCAACCTAAGGTGTCCTTTGCCTTTCTTAGGGCCTATATTACAATTCTACTATTCTTTCAGACCACTCATAAAATTTTTCATTGTATATTTATTTGTTTATTTGTTCATTTATTGATCTCTTCTCCTGGTCTAATTGCATTAAACCCTTCCTTGAATGGTAAAATATTACATGAGTTTCCCTTTGAAAATGAACAAATAATTATAAATCCAGAAATATATTGTATATGCACAATAACTTAATGTGTCCTCAGATGGCTTGGTTACAACTACCTGCACTCAAATGAAACAATACCTTCTTATTTTAAAAAGTCATTTGCAAAATAAATTAGGACTCTTATGCCTAGTTAAACTTCTCTCCCTTATTCATGAGAACTCAAATTGACTGGAATGCAAGGAATTCTAAGTCTTAATGCCTATGCCTTTACCACATGTGTAGCTCAGAGCTTCTTTATCTCTAGAAAAAAAGCACCATTTTGATGATGAACTCTGTTTTTATGAAGTTGATAACATTATCAAATCTATAATCCCAAAGACACTACTTCATTAACTCAGATGTTAGTCAAGATAAGTCCACACAAGACATGACTTGTGTCTTTCACTTCCTTCTAAATCTCTCAAAATCAACTGTCCTGCCTTATCCAAGAGGCCTTACAGTTTTATGGATTTTGTTTGTGCTGGGTAAGTACACTAAAGCACCTATAGCAAGAGGATTCTTAATAATCTGCATATCTAAGAGGAACTGGAATCTACCAGTATTTTCTCAGTCATTCATGTGACTCTATAAAAGTAGAAATATGTGTGCTGAAAAAATATACAAGGAAACTTTTAATTGTTCTAGAATGTTTATATTTTACCATCAAGCAAGGGAAATATCATCCAGTATAGGTTTTGCTTTGTCATAGTTACCTTCAAACTTCAAAATATTAGGAGCTCCCCAAAACAAATCAAGTTTCATTGTTGATTTTCCTATAAGTTGGGTTTTAAAGAATTTTTTAACTAAAGGTATAAAATTATTCAGATATATCTTGAAAAAAGAAGAACAAATTATTTCTGTAGAGAAATAATGCAATGTATTTCTATTTTATGTAAAGGTAGTTATATCCAAATGCATATTTTGCCATTATTTTACTTCACTTCTGAAAATAAAATAATTGCATTTCATTATTTTTGCATTATGTATTTAAGGTAATCAATTATTCCTTTTTCATGGTTTTCTTATATAGCCCTATGTGGTTTCAGCCTTATTTCTGTAGCATGATTCAAAGGTAATGTCTCTGTAATTTACCAAGCATGATAAGGTAAACAAAGTTTCTCTAGGAAAGCACATAAAACCATCCAGTTTGATATTAACCAAGCCTGTTACTTCTTTGTAAAGAAATATGTATGATCTAAACATGTAATACTTCATTTGATTTATTATCTTTATCAACATGAGAATTGAAGACCCCAGGAATATTATATATCTTGATGTTATCTAGAGAAGAACAATAGA
>JAQZBX010112904.1:0-10155 GCA_029593785.1 Cabassous unicinctus | reverse complement strand
GGATACCCCTGACTCAAAATTGGGCTATTGGGAACACAGCATCAGTCATAAAAATTTCCCTTTCTGTCCAGACCAGTGTCCCACAGGGAAATGATGGCTCCTGGGTAGAAGTAACAATGAAAAATGCTAATGAGCTAATGTAAGGAAGCTGAAAATATTTGCTCTGCTGTGGTCTTGCATCATGTGCAACCCTGGGCTTAGAGAGTTTTGAATGTTGGAGTGGATTTATCATGTAAAACCTGTTCACACATCCAAGGAACGTTCAGCGGATACACCTTTTACTACAATTTTAAGAAATAAATTATGAATCTCCATCAACCCTATCCCTGAAGGACCATGTGTTCACTTTTTTCTGTATATTACATATTAGTGTGGGAATTGCTGTCACTGAACTTTGATCCTAAAACACAGTGGGAATGATTGGATTCCAGTTTGGCAGAAGCAAGTGGCAGCAATTAATCTCCAAAGACAAGGTGGATGTGGCTACCATAATGGATAGCAGAGTCATAGCTGTTATCAGAATAGTCTGACACAAAGAGGCCTGAGTTACCTTGAGTACGGATATTTCCAATAGAAGGATCCACCCAATATGGTGCTACAAAGGAGAAAAACATCTATCAGTGAGAAGGTGATTTATTGCAAGTGTATCAGCAAGGAACTGGGGGAATCTACCCAAAACCCATTCAAAATGAAAATGGGAGCTAGGGTTTTTATAGACAAAGAAAAAGAGGAGGGTTCCAGGATCAAGTGATGCATTCCTGTCATATCACTGAGGACACTGGATTTTTTAAAAGGCTCTCATGGGGAAAATGCAGACAAATTTCTTACTTCTGTGTTATTTCAAGTATGCCAACATCCTGCTTGCTGTCCCAGTTCACAGGCTGATGACAGTTACACATTTATTGGGCTATAAGGTGAATCTGGAACCATTCTGTGGTTTTGTTTTGAGATGTTATCTTATTCCTGATATTCCTGGAAGTAAAAAAGGGAAGAACTTCTTATTGTCCTTCTAAGAACTAAGAACAAAAAGTAAGTTACTAAGATTAATTTAATAGGAAACCATTTAACCTAATTGGGGGAAGGTATTGGAATTTTTCAGAGCTGCTTAAGAAAAGAAAATTTTAATATGCACATTTCCCATCTATCACATGTGGAATTGGCTAGTTGCTCTTGGGGTAACCAGATGTGAAATTGTTGGGCAGTCTACTAGATTCTTACTTGATATTTATAAGCAGAAGACTTTTGCCAAGTGAACAAAAGCTAATGTAATCACAAAACAAAGTAATGGCCTTTCAATCAATTCCCAGATTTTGGATAGCCTACAGGTCCAGAACCTCTTGAATAAAGCTAAGAGCAGGACATGTGGGCAAATACCCTCTTATGCTGCCAAATATTTATAATGTTAATCTTCCTTCCAACAATCCATAAGTAGACCAAGGGCCTTTAACTTGGGTGATTGTACATTGGGGAAAAGGAAATTATCAGACATTTTATGGATTACCAGATGCTTGTTCTGATCTGACATGAATTCCATGTGACCCTAAACATCACTGTGGCCCACCAGGATATGTAGGGGTTTATAGAGAAGTCAGTGATCAATGTAGTTTTAGCTCAGGTCTGTCTCTACAGTGATTCCAGTGGATTAGCATCCAATTCTTTGATTATTTCTTCAGCTCCCTAATGAATAATTGAAATAAACATATTTAGGAATTGACAGAGACCTCACATTGGTTCCTTGACCTGTGGAATTTGGGCCAATTGGAAGCTACTAGAACTGCCTCTAACACAACAGTGAAACAAAAATAATAGCAGATTTCTGGAGGGATTACAGAGATTAGTGTAACCAACCAGCAAGGTGTGTGGGTGATTCCTACCTCATCTTCTTTAGGTCTCCTATTGGGCTGTGCAGAAAACAGATGGATCTTGGAGGATGAGAATATTTTATCATGAAAGTAACCAGATGCTAACTCCAATTGCAGCTATTGTTTCAGAAGTGGTCTCATTGTTTTAGCAAATCAACACATCCACTGATAAGTAGAGTGGAAGTTTGAGTTATGTAACACAGGAATATGTTCTTAACCTTAATGCATTCCTGTGAGTGTGAATTCATTGGAAATAGAACCTTTGAGGATGTTATTGTTTTTTCACGTTCCCCTCTGGCACTTTATTGTTTATAGAACACGTGGATCCAGTGGGCAGGGAGCACAATCGTTATGCTTACAGCAGAGCATAGAGGGAAGGGGAAAGGCTAGCTTTTGAGTATTTGAAAATCACTGATCACGTGAAAATGCTGTTTCTAGGCACCTCCGACGCGGCCCAGGAGCCACACGATGCCTGTGCTCAGTGACTGCCCCAAATCCTGCAGCCTTCCTGCTGCCATGCCTATTTTCAAACTGCACAGCCCTAATGTCACTGACATTTATCAAAGAACTGGGCCAGAGAGCACAGCCAGGTCAAATTAGAAGCGACTTGGGCTCATCCAGCCCAGGCCCCCTGGGAGCAGAGGTCCACATAAATAGGTCACACTCAATAGCTTATATTACTTATTTTGCTGTTTGTTTTCTGGTGGAAGGAAGAGACAGCCAGCGCAAGAAAGGAAGAGCCTTCCTAGGCTCCCTCCCAGAGGCTGAGTTAAGGTTCCAAAGTAGGAAGAGTTGGTTGGGGGATGAATGTGTGGACAGAAGTACAAAGAAGGTCTGTCACCTGCCTGTGTAACTTCTGCGTCGTCACGAGGGGTCTCGCACAGAAATGAGGTAGTTCCTGGGGGAGGAACCCGGAGGGCTCCGGAAACGGCCCTGCTCGGCTGTGCTGGTGGCTGACCTCTGTCCCAAGCCCCACGCCCTGCCCGGACCCTGGAGAGCCAAGAAAAGCCAGCAGGGATTTAGGGCCAGCCAACGTTTGTGTAAAGAGTTTCCATGGAGAGGAGGCTGCAAAATCCCCACTTGGGAGGAGAGAAATAAAAGCGATGGGAAGAACCCCAGGCCTCATTCACAGACACGCAGTCTCCCACACAGAGACACGCCAGGAGTGGAGGTTGGGGGGAGGGGTGTCAGAGTCCAGGATCCCACCCCTAGTGTTGGGAAATGAAAAACTCAATCATTCATCAGTGTTTAAAGGCAGGATGATTTCAGAGAGCTGCTGGAAAAAAGGCAATGTTTTATCTTTGCATCTGTGAGCCAAGGATTTAGAGACATTTATAAAAACTCACTTCACCAACTGCTTAGTTTCCTCCACCACCGGGAGGGAATTGGTTAACTCTAAGACTGTTCTGTGTGATAAGCTATGGTGATTCTGTTTTTTAAGGAAGGAAATTACTTTAATTAAAATAAGTTAATAATTAAACCTCAAAGTGCTACTCAGCTACAGAAGTTTCCACAACGGGGGAAACCAAGTGCTGGGCATGCAGAGGGGCCTCACGGGGCTGGGGAGCAGCTGGGGGGCGAGTTCTTCTTCCTGCGGCCATTTCAGGAGATGCCAAGGCTCTCGGCCCTGCTGCGTAAACATTTCCTTCTCCCAAGATGAGCGGGGCAGAGGACGCCCGGGCTCAGAAGTCAGAAGACAAGTTGGGGGGCCTAGGAGTCCACGCTGAGTGGCCTGAGTGCTCCTGGCGTGGGGCACAGTGCTTGCCACCAGGAGGTGTTCAATAAGTATTTACTGAACAAAGGAACACGCGGAAAGAAGGGAGAGGAAGAGCAGGTGGGGGAAGGGCATGGGACGAAAACGAGGGCCCCAACTAACGGGCCTGCAGTGGCCACTTGTGGCCACCAAGTGGCAGCGCTGAGGACCGTGCTGGCCACAGCAATGCTGGGGGCCGCGGCAGGACCCCCGCCCCTTCCTAGCTCTAAGGGCCCTGCGTCCTGGCTGCTCGCTAGACTGGGGGACTGAGGCCTCCTTCTTGAAGCTCTCCAAAGTTGCACACCCCCTAGTTCCAAGGAGGAGAGAAACCCCTAGAGTACAGTCCTTTGGTTTCGTGAAAATCGCGTCCTGGCGCGGCTCGAGGCCTTCCAGTCCCGGCCACCGCGCTCTGGTCCTATATGAACTCTATGCCCTCGTACTTCACCCTCCTGACGGGGGTCTCCGGCAGGAGAAGGCGCCCGTCGAGCTTGAAGGCCATGACGTAGGTGGCAGACCGCCTCCGATTTGAGGGCCACGATGATCTGATCGTCGGTGTCGGAGACGAACTTGAAGGAGGAGAAGCCGTGCGTGGGGACGGCCTCCCCGATGCGGTGCACCGAGATGTCGCTGAAGTCGGGGCTGGCGCTCAGCAGCAGGTTGGTGCCCTTGCACTCGTCCTCCTGCTTGCTGTAGCGCTTGTGGCTGGCACGGCGTTGCAGGAAGAACCAGTGCTGCAGCGTGTCGCTCCTGCAGGCCAACTCGTGGATGAGGTAGCCTGGGGCTCGGATGCCGGTGGCGGCCCTCAGGGCGTGGTAGCTGGATACCCAGTTCTCGTGACACACGCTGCCGCTGTGGCCCACCACCTTCACCCATTCGGGGTTCTCGTTGACCACCTCCCCGGTGGTGGTGGTCCACTCCTTCCCCAGGCCACACACGTGCAGCTGCTCATCCTTCACGGCCAGCCACTCGGCCTTGAAGCCTTTGCCCACCGTCCCATCGCCGCCAGACAGGATGACCCAGGGCACAGCCTTGGTGCCCTCGATCTGGTAGACGACCCCCATCCTGTTGTCCACCGAGTACATCTTCCCCTTGAAGACTACCAGCTCTGAGAGCTCCATGCCCCGCCCCTTTTCGGCCAGGTGGGACTCCAGGACCCCAGCGCCTTTGTCCCAATCCACGGCCACATTTTCCCCGCTGTCCGACAGGGTCAGGTAGCCCCACTGCAGGTAACTGAACCAGGTGTTTTCCTTCTGAGCCCTGAACTCCGTGTCCAAGTCGGCGATGACCGCGATCTGGTACCGGGTCCCGCCCGGCGTCTTCTGGGGAGGCGACAGGGGCTAGGTGTCATTGTAGCGGTCGGCGGGCAGCGGGCCTAGCCTGTGGTTGTGGGCGTTGGGCGCCGGGGGCCTGCCTGGGGGCGGGCGGTGGGAGTAGAGCAGCCAGAGCATGGCGGCGCCCACGAGGAAGGGCACGATGACCTTCCAGCGCGGGCGGAAGCGAGGGTCTGCAGCCTTGCTCATGGACGCCAGCACGGGAAGGCCCCCCACGCTAATCTGCAGGGAGTGCATGGAATCATTCAATTCCGGGCAGTCATAGAGAGGGACGGGCATCAGACTCGAAGCCAGGTAGGACCCGGTCAGGACCAGGCTCCGAGAGCCCATGGGGCGGTGGGGCCTCGGTGCGGGCAGGGCCAAGGAGGAGGATGTTATTTTTAGTTAAGATGTAGCTAACTGAATCAGGATGGGTCTTAATTCTGTTACTGGAGGCCTTGTAGAGAGAGTCAAATGGAAAAAGCCACAGGAAAAGGCTAGAAAAAAAGGAACCCAGAAGAAAAAGGAGATGATGATGTCATGTGTACTGACATTTGAGAGACAAGCTGAGGACCCAAGGAACGCTATTATCCAGCCCCAGAACAATTTTCAAGGACAAAGTATCTCCTTGCTGACACCCTGATGTTGGACTTCTCCTAGACTATAAAATGTGTGCCAATAAATTCCTATTGTTTAAATCAACCCATTGTATGGTTTTAGAACTTGGGAAGGTAGCATCCATGATATGCAGCTATTGATCTGGCAAAATCTTTTTTTTGTTGTTTTGTTTTTTGTTACCTGCTAACAAACATCACCAAAAAATATTTGCTTTCGGCTGGCAATGCCAGAGAGAAATACACCTCCCTGTCCTACTTCAGGTGTATATAAACTGTCCAGGCTTATTTGATAATCAACTCTAGGTAACTTGATCACCATTTCCTTCCAACGACATCACACTGTTTCATTCTATTGATGACATTATGCTGAAGAGACATAGGAAGCAAGAAATAGCAACTACTCTAGACTTATTGGAAAAGCATTTGTATGTCACAAGATGGCAGGAAAAATCAACAAAAACTCAAGGACCTTCCACTTCAGTAAAATCTAGGTGTCCAGAGGTGCAGGTCATTTGTAGATATCCCCTCAAAGATGGGAATTTCTTCTTTGGATTTTGCAGGCAACATATTCGTCATTTGGGTGTGGTATTCTAGCCCATTTACCAATTGACCTGAAAAGCTACTAATTTTGACAGGTGACTTGGACTAGAGGAGACTCTTCAACAGTTACATCTGCTGAGAAAGATGCATTGTCACTTGAGCCATATGATACAGCAGATCCAATGGTGCTGGAAATCTCAGTGGCAAATAAAGGGGCTGTTTGGAGATTTTGGCATAACCCTAAGGGAGATTCACAATGCACACCCTTAGGAATTTGGAGAAAAACCCACCCTGCCATCCCCTGTAGATATGGTCTCTCCTTGTGAGAAACATCTTTGGCCCTGTTATTGTGTCTTACTAGAGACCAAATACTTGCTTTACTGTGGGCCACGAGGTTGACGTGATAATTTAATTGCCTATCATGAGCTGTTTTATTTTCTGATCAACCAAGCTATCAAATTGATGTGCATAGCAACACTGTGTCATCAAATGGACTTGGTATACAAGAGATCTGACTCATGTTGGCCATGAAGGCACAGGTAAGCTGCAGAAGAAAGTTATGCAAGTGCCCATGACTCCAATTCCTGCCTCTTTGCCTTCAGTTTGCCAGGCAGCAACAATGGCCTCAGTTGGAGAACCACACAATTAGTAGACTGAGGAAGGAAAATTTGCATCTTATTATGAAATTTTTCTCCATGATATACAGGCATCATCTATAATTGGACAGCTGCATCACTATATCTCCTTTCTAGGATATTCCTGAAAGGCAGTGGTGAAGGGAAATCCTTCCACTGGGCAGAATTTAGAGCAGTGCACCTGGTTATACATTTTGTTTGGAAGGAGAAACAGCAAAAAGTGCATTTGTATACTGATTCATAGGCTCCGGCACATGATTTGGCTGGATGATTTGGAACTAACATGATTGGAAAATTATTGTCAAACATATCTTGGGAAGAGGTATATGTATAGTCCTTCCTGAATGGGCATAAACAGGAAGATATTTGTATCCCATGTGAATGCTTACCAGAGGATGACTTTAACAGAGGAACATATTAATGTTCAAGTGAATAAGATGACTGACCCTGTGGTTACCAGTGGCCTCTTACCCCAGCCACTCCTGTCATTGCTTAATGGGTTCATGAACAAAATGGTCATGGAAGAAGGAATGGAATTTATGCATGGACTCAGGAACAAAGACTTCCCTTCACCAAAGCTGACCTTGCTATGGCCATTGCTGAGTGTCTATTCTGCCAGCAGCACAGACCACAGTCAGTCCCTGATATGGCACCATTCCCCAAGGTGATCAGCTTTGTTATCTGGTGGCAGGTTGTTTACATTTGACTGCTTTCATGATGGATGGTGCTCTGTTTTGTTTTGTTTTGTTTTCTTACAGGAATAGATCTGTACACTGGATATGAATCTATCTTCCTTGCAGAAAACGCTTCTTTGTATCTACCATCTGTGGACTTACAGAACACCTTATCCAATGTCATACTATCTGAGGCAGTTTGAGATTATTTTATGAGTCCCCAAAATAGAAAAATTATTTTGCAAACTAATAAATTCCTCTGGGTATGATACACTTTGATTGCATTAAATTCAGCTGAGGTGTCTTTCCTTATATTACCTGAAAGGATTAGGGCTTTGATTCAACTAATGTATAAGGCATGACTCAGGTTGTGTCCCTGCCCCTTTGCTGGGTCTGAGATAAAGGGACTCACACAGACTGACAGACATGGAAGAGAAAACTAGTCATTTTTATCTGGCCATGTGACAGAAAGCAGGCTCAAACAGCTAAAGCCCCAGGCAGAGATGGTCCATTTGCCTGATAGCTTACAAATGATATTGGGAAGAGAGCCAAGAGTGACATAAGAAGCCCTGAGAGACAAGTCCTATGCCAGCCTGCAGCTGAGATTGGGAAGAATCTGGGCCCATGGAACCTCAAGAGGAAGAAGAAACCTGGAGGGTGAGACAGAGACCAGCAGAGCTCACCTATCAGTTTGCTTCAACACATAGCAGCTGACTTTGGTGAGAAAGAACTTCTCACGGTACCTTGAGTTGGATTTTCCATGGCCTTGGGACTAAGATTTTACCCAAAATAAATAGCCTTTATAAAAGTCAATGGATTTCTGGTACTTTGCATTGGCACCCCTTTGGCAGACTCATATAGTATCCCACCCAGCATTGCTTCTGATCATGGAACCCACTTATCAACAAAGGAAACATGGGAATAGGCACATGCTCATGGATACACTGGCCTGACCATATTCCCTATCATGCTGATGCATCTGGATTGATAAATCAATGGAATGGTCTTTGGAAGACTCAGTCATTCTAGTAGCTGTGTGGCAATACTATGCACTGCTGTGGCAATGTTCTCTAGGAGTCTGTTTATGCTCTAAACCAACATCCAGTCTATTCTGCTATTTATTCCATAGCCACTGTTCATGGGTCCAGGAATCAAGGTATGGAAATGGGAACAGGTCCACCCACTATTACTCCTAGTTATTCATTAGAAAACTTTGCTTCCTGTACCTTCAGCCTTCTGCATTGCTGGTGTAAAGGTCTTATTTATAAAATGGAGAATGCTCCCATGAAGAGATACAACAATGTTTCCATTGAACAGGAAAGGAAGATTATCAATGGACTATTTGGGGCTCTTCATGCCTTTGAATCAACAGAAAAAGAAAGAATAAACTGTAGTGGTTTCAGTTTATGATCCTGATTATCAAATGGAAATAGAACTACTATTATGCAATGTAGGTAAAGAAAAGTTTGCCTGGAATACAAGAGAGCCCTGAAGACATCTCTTAATAATACCATTCTCTATGATTAAAGTCAATGGAAAACTGTAAAAACTCAACCTAAGTAGACTGCTGACAGCCCATACAGCTCAGAAGTGAAGAATTGGGTCACTACACCAGACAAAAGCCATGACTAGATGAGGAACTTGCTGAGAGTACAGTCAATATGAGATGGGTAGAGGAAAAGGTAATTTTAAATATGAGCTAAGACCACAAGAGCAATTGCAGTAATAAGGAGTGGAATAGTTATTTCTTCCTTGCTTTTTTATGAGTGTGTTTGTTTATACACATAAAGAAAATATATTTTTTTCTCCTCCCTTATTCCTGTGTCATATAAAATAAATTGTTTTAATTTTATGTTATAGTATTTAAGTTATATCAAGGATAATAATTAATATTGCCTATGTACTTGCATCCTCTTCTGGAAAAAGTGTTTGTGCATTTCTGGTAGTAAGCAGGGCCATGGAATTATGTTAGATGAAGGTATGTCTCTGTTATTGACTTTGTTTAGAAATTAAGAATCATTTAAGGAGATGTGTAGGGGTGACAAGTTTACTAGTTATGGATTGTGTTAGTTAATTTCATGTGTCAGTTTGGCTGGATTGTGTGTTCATTTCTTTGGTCAAGAAAATATTGGCCTGATTGTTACTGTGAGGGTATTTCATAGGTGGATATAAATTAATATTCAGTTGTTTTCATTAGGCTGATTACATCTAGAATCAACAATGGATACTGTCTTCAACAATGACAGTAGTCTCCTTATCCAATCAGTTGGTGCCTTAAAGGGAATACTGAGTATTTCATTAGTCAGAATGAACACTTACTATCTCTATTTCAGGTATCCATGTTTTACTGGGAATTTCACCATCACTTTCATTGGAATTTCCATTGTGCAAATTCTGTGGGAGAATTCAATATTAACTTCACTAAGTTTCTAATTCTTGTTGTCTTTCCTATTGAATTTGTACTCACTGATCCACATGCATTCATGAACCAAATCTTATGACAAATCACTTAATATTTACATATATATGTGTATATAATCTATCTATATCTCCCTATCTTTCTATCTATCTATCTATCTATCTATCTATCTATCTATCTATCTATCTATCTATCCATCTATCTATTTACCTCCTTCATTTCCCTGGAGAACTCTGACTAATACATCCTGGTAACCACCTTAATAAAGTGCAAGAAGTACATGTAGATAAAGGACTCCCTATGTCTTGAAGCTTCACCATCGGAGGCCACCTTATTCTTAACCTT
>JAQZBX010112903.1:0-10149 GCA_029593785.1 Cabassous unicinctus | reverse complement strand
GAGTGTGGTCTGCGATGTGAACTGCGGTCTAGGCTTAGTGGCAAAGCCACAGGATGTGTATATCCATTGCAGGTGATCTGCCACGCTAATGAAAGAGATTTATGTGAGATGTTATGGGAGGTATGGGAGGTGGAGATCATGGGAATCCCTGTAATTTTTGTGTAACATTTATGTAATATAAGCATCTTTAAAAAATATATATATAGTAACATTTATGTAAGCAAATGTATATATATGCACATATATATTTATATATCATTTTACAAATATTGATTTGTATTGGAAATTTTTTTATTTTTACCCACAATAAAAAAAAGTGAAAAATAAAATAAAATAAAATTATAGGGGACTCCCATGTGTCCTGTTCTCTACACCTTCCACATATTCCCACATTCACAACATCCTTCATTAGTGAGGTATATTCATTGCAATTGAACACATTTTGGAGCATTGCCACTAAGCATGAGTTAAAGTTTACATTGTAGTTTATACTCTCTCCCACCCAATTCTGTAGATTATTGCAAGATTTATAAGGGCCTGTATCTGTTGTTGCAATGTCATTCAGGACAATTCCCAAGTCCCAAATGTGCCCCAGTATTATACCTCTTTTTCCCTCTCCATGCCCTCAGAATCTCCAGGGGCCACTGCCTCCACATCAATAATATAATTTCTTTCATTGCTAGAATCATCATGTCTATAGTAGAATACTGTAAGTCTACTTTATTCCATATTTCATTCCCATTCCTGAGGATTCTGTGATGGTGATATCCACTCTATCTTTAATGGAGATGGTCTGTGATCCCATGGGGCCAAGGGATGGGACTTTCTTTCTTGCCAATGTAGACTCTCTTGGTTCCTTGGTATGGTAGTTGTCCATAATCTCCTCCATGTTAGCTGTCCTGGGTGAGACCAACGAACTGCAGAGTAGATGTTACAACACTAATGATATTCAGGGTCGACCTGGCACATGGACAACCCAAAGATTTCAGTTTCTTGGATGTACATCTACAAACTCTAGTACTAATTATAGATTTCAGTAGAAGGGGCAGAAGAGTCATATGTAGGAAACCACACCTGAGTCCAACTCTCACTCTGGGAAGCATAACTTCCAATGCAGTGCCCACTGGCAAGGCACCAAACTCCTGAGACTTCTGCCCTGATTATAGTGTCTGGATGTCTCCAGAGTGGTATAGGGCATTTTGGAGGTTTACCTTATCAATTGGGATAATCTGTACTTTATGGATGACCTGTGTGAGTGGTATCCATGTTGGTCTCAGATGTAGGTTTGGGCTATGGGGAAATTCATTCCCTAGAGCTGGAAAGCTTCTTATTAACTACTTCCCTGGTCAGGGTTGAGTCAGGTGGTTTATCCAATGTAAGATGCTGCAGTGGCACACATAGAAAATTAAGTCATGTACCCTGAATTCCACTTGTATGTGTATATCAAAAATTATTGGACAGAGGAATTCAAATCTACATTTGTACACCAATGTTAGTAGTTGCATTATTCACAATAGCTAAAAGGTGGGAGCAGTGCATGTTTCTATCAACTGACAAAAGGATAAAGAAAATGTGGTATACACACACAAGAGGATATATTTCAGTTGTAAAAAAGGATGAAGTTCTAATGAATGCTAAAACATGCTTGAACCTTGATAATGATATTCAGTTAAATAGGGAAAGTATAAAAGGAAAAATGTATTATTTCATTTATATGAAATATATAAGAAGGGAAAATTCATAGAGAGAGGAACCAGATTAGAGGTTGTCAGTTTCAGGGGATGTGCTGAATGGAGATGGTGTTTCTGTTTGAGGTGATGAAATTTTTGTGGAAATATTTATGGTTATTGAGGCACAAAATTTTAAATGTAATTAAGATTGTGCAATTGTATTCATGAAAATATTTAAAGTTGGAAATCTGTTTTGTACCTATTATCATAAATACATAAAAATAAATGGAATAAAGTATTGCTACTTGCTATAGCAGAGATGCACCTTGGGAACAGTATAGTAAGTTAAAGGATCCAGTCCAAAAGGCCATATACTTATTGATTCCTTTAATATCGAAGTCCAGAATAAGGAAACCTACAGAGACAGAAAGTATATTGTTGGTTGAGTAGGGTTGAATGGGAGGAGGAATAATAAGAGGGTGGAAACCTGGAAGGTACAATGTTTTTAAAATTTTAATACAGTCTTATCGAGATATATTCACATAATACATAATCCATAGTGTACAATCCATGGCTTTTAGTATAATCACAGTGTTATGCATTCACCACTACAAAAATTTTGCAACAATTTCATTATTCCAAAAAGAAAAACTCGACACCTTTTAGCAGTCAACTTTCAATCCCTCTATCCTTCCCCTGCCCTACATAAACACTAATCTAATTCCATATTTTAAATTGATTTATATTCACATTCTGTATAAATGGAATCATACAATATGAAGTATTATGTTTCTGGTTTCTTTCACTTAGCATAATGTGGGTTTTTCTTGTCTGATATTAAAATCTTGTAACATGAACATACATTTGTTCAGCTTCACAGAAAACAATCTTATATATTATATATTACCCACATTCACATTTCATGTGAGGTTTTACTATGCTATCAGTCCCATGTTACATTTTTTAGTTTTCCTTCCAGTAACATACATGATCTTAGACTTTTCCTTTCAACCACAGTCATACCCGTATAATAGTACTTCTAGTTACAAACACTATGCTGTGCTTTCACTTTTTCTATTCATTTCCAATGCCTTTTGACCAATCCTGCACAGGTTACCCCTCAGCTTTCATTTCTCTGGCATCATTCCATTTTCTGGGGACTTATATTCTAATAATTAACTTCATGAGTTTACACAATATATTTAGTTCATAATAGCTTCATCATACAGTATTTGTCCTTCTGGTCTGGGTTGCTTCCCTCCCTTAATCCCACATGCTTTCAGTCCCACCCACCTCACTCATGAGTCACAAATCCTGGAAAGGGATGCCTACCTCCTCTATTGTAGGCTTCTACTGCAGTGCCATGTCAAGACCTTCCTTATGTAGCCAATGTTGCTCAATGATGCAGTGTCAGTGTCAACCAACAATAGATTTTCCTAAATGAAGGGCCACTCAAAAGCACAGTGTCTCCCATCTTGCCATACTAGGCATAAGTGTTTGCAGATCCTGAGGAAAAAAGGAGATCTTTAGGACTGCAATTTGGGGTTGGAAGTCTAGGTTATGACCAGCAGAGGACACATGGAGCAGCATAAATTAGCATGGAGGTAGGTCAGCAAGCCTTGGACACTTCCAGATAATGCTAACTCTATGAGAGAGCCATTTAGTAAGCTGAAAATAACATCATGGTAAAATCCAACTGCTCTGATATACTTCTATTAATTCACACTCCACATGACCCATCAGTAAATTTGTAAGAAGGCAACTCAAAATGCCCATCCCTGCATAAAGATTAAAAAACAAGCAGAAACTGTCAAAACCAATTTCATTAGGGAATTTAAATATATATATATATATATATATGTCATCCCTTGGCGTAACACCACAGTTACCATATTCCAAAAGCCATCCTTGATCTTTTGTCATACGGGGCTCCCTGATTAGCTCATTCAATACTTTTCTGTCTTGGAAGTTGAGGAAATTGGAAGTTTAAGAAAATAAACTTCCTGGCACACCCCAGGGTGAGGACTCTGTCCTCTGGGGGATCAGCCAGCACCCTCCTGCCAGGGGTGCCCTAAGACTAGGATCTCCCTTCATCACCTTCCATTTTATAAACATAGTTATCTCCCAAGTGCAAATTACCACATGGGCAGACAGATGAAACCATCATTCTCATTTACTTAAATGAAGTCTCTGCCAAGTCTTGAAGATATTTTCTGGGCATCATGGGCCTCACCAAAATGAGTATGAAATCCTTGTTATTCTTCCTCTTTTGGGTGGCAGCTCCCAGCTGTAAGCATCTCAGGATTCAGATATGAAGGTAATGGGCATTCTGCCTCTGAGCCTGTGATTCACTCTGCTTCTCCTTGTTCTCAGGTGTCCTGTTTTGGTGCAGCTGAAGGAGTCAAGACCTGGCCTGGTAAAGCCATCACAGACCCTGTCCCTCACCTGCTCTGTCTCTGGATTCTCTTTAACTAACAATGATATGAGCTGGATACAACAGTTTCCAGGAAAGGGTGTGGAGTGTGTCAGTTTAATACAATACAATGGAAACACATACTATAACCCAACTTTTAAATCCCATGTGGGCATCAGCAGAGAAACTTCCAAGAAAGAAGTTTATTTAAAACTGGCCAGCTTGACAGTTGAGGACACAGCCATGTATTACTGAAGAAGACACACAGTGAGAGAAAGTCAGGGTGATCCCAGGCACAAACTTCCCCTGCAGGGCCCAGGAGGGGGCTGGGCTGCAGAGGACGTTCAGGAACACCAGGGGTGATGCAGGGACCAATGTCAGGGGCAGGTGCAGAAAGGTGTTGGGTACCATTCCACAATCCCACCAGCAGTGGATGAGGGTTCCTAATAGCTAGCTATGTTGAGCACTTTTTCATGTTCTTTTTAGCCATTTGTATTTCTTCCTTGGAGAAGTGTCTTTTCAGGTCACTTGCCCATTTTTTAAATGGGTTGTTTCTCTTTATATTTTTGAGGTGTAGGATTTCTTTATATATGCAGGGTATTAGGCTCCTATCAGATATGTGATTGCCAAAAATTTTCTCCCATTGGCTAGGCTGCGTTTTTATTTTCTTAATAACATCCTTTGAGGTGCAGAAGATTTAATTTTGATGATATCCCATTTATCTATTTTTTCTCTTGCTGCTCGTGCTTTGGCTGTGAAGTTCATGAAACCATTTCCTATTACAAGGTCCTGTAGATGCTTCCCTACATTGTCTTCCAAGGTCTTTATGGTTTTGGCTCTTATATTTAGATCTTTGATGCATCTGGAGTTGATTTTTGTATAAGGTATGAGATGGTTTTCTTCTCTCATTCTTTTGGATACGGATATCCAGTTCTCCAAGCACCACTTGTTAAAGAGGCCATTCTCTCCCAACTGAGTGGGCTTGGTGGCCTTGTTGAATAACAGATGATGGTATATATGAGGGTCTATATCAGAACTCTCAATTCGGTTCCATTGGTCAGTATGTGTACCCTTGTGCCAATACCATGTGGTTTTGATCACTGTAGCTTTGTAGTATGTTTTAAAGTCAGGTAATGTGATACCTCCAACTTCATGTGGAGGACAGTTTGGTGATTCCTCAGAAAACTAACAATAGATCTTCCATATGATCCAGCAATTCCACTGTTGGGTATATACCCAGAAGAATTGAAAGCAAAGACACGAACAGATATATGTACACCAATGTTCATAGCAGCATTGTTCACAATTGCCAAAAGTTGGAATCAGCCCCGGTGCCCATCAACAGATGAGTGGATAAGCAAAAAGTGGTACATACATACAATGGAATATTATTCAGCTGTTAGAAGGAATAAAGTGTTAACACACGGAATAACGTGGATGAATCTTAACAGTTTATGACCTCATCGATTTGAATTGAAGAAAGTTAACAGTTTCTGATAACCACTGACTGAAAATAGGCTAACAAGGGGGAGAGAGAGAAAGGTAGGCTGCGAACCATCACCGATATGTTCATAATCTAGGGTAAATTGAAAGACTATAGTTACATATTGAAGGATAGGACAGGTGGGTAGAGATTTTCCTGGGTTCGGTGGTGCAGGATTAACAGGGGGGTAGATTAGGAAGGGCAGCTTAGAATACCCAGGGCATGTAACTATGAATCTTGTCATCCAATGAGCCAAGACAGGGAAGAGTCATATGCCCCAAGGGGTGGGGAGGAAGGAACAGAAAAGATCAAATGTGGTATGCAGTGTTCATGGGAAATATTCTTCATTACTTTACAGTAATGGACACAGGAAATGGTAAATATAAAAAATTATTGAACTCTACAGTCTAAATTTTAAACTATATTGTAAATCATTGACAATTTTTAGCTGTTATATTTTAATATCTGTATAACAGTTATGACAATGCCAGCATTCATTTAAAAAATAGGTTTTAATAGGGGGTGGGGAACGGGGAGTGATGTTGGGTATGTTGGAGTCTCTCGTATTTCATGTGTGACTTTGCTGTGACCTAAAACTTCTTCAAAAATTAAATCAAAATTTAGGAAACACTGGGGGATTAGAGGGGGAAGGTGTCACAGTATCCTGGACATTCAATAACACAGTGATAAAAAAGAAAAAAAGAATAATTTCTTTTAAAAAAGGATTTTTTGTTTTTTTTCCCATTTTTTTGAATGTCCCAATCCAGTAACTATATTTTATTTTTAGTTTAGTTTCTCTTTTTCTTCTGAGTTTCCTTGTACTTATCTCTTGCATTTAAACTCATCATTATTATTTCTTTTTCCAATTAATTGTATTTTGTTATTATATGGGCTTCATGTTCAAGGAAGGTTTAGATCACAGAAGGGTTACAAGGGGGGCTGCAGAGGATCTTTGGAGGGGTTTTTCACAGATGGAGGATTCATGAGAGTAAGTCCATCTGAATATATATGAAAGATATATAAAATAGTTCAAATGATCGAGGGATGGGGCATGGTCACCGTGGGTAGACAATTACTCAATAAATGAGGGAATCTGAATTCCCAGCCTGGAGAGTTCTGCTACATTCCCCAAGGGAGCAGCAACAGTCCCCTGAGTGCAGAGGCTGTGTCTGGCAAAAGAGAATGGCCCACTGATGGGTTCTTTTTATTGAGGACTAGCATTATGAGTGTTTGCTCTTCCAATTGAAACTTATCCTACTCTTATGGGGTGCCTAAGTGTTGCCACCTGAGAACCTCCTTTTTGCTCAAATGTGGCATCTCTCTAAGCCAAACTCAGCATTTGAATGCATTACCTTTCCCACAACGTGGGACATGAATCCCGGGGATGAGCCTCCCTGGCAACGAGGGATTAATACAAAGTGCAAACTGGCAGCACAATTGGAAAAAGACATTGAATAAAGGGGGGAAAAGGTAAAAAGAAATGAGTTCATGTGGCTAAGAGACTTCAAAAAGGGTTGGGAGTTCATCCCAGAGGTAATGCTTATGCAGAACTCATTAGGATATCATATAACACAAAATTGGATATCACCCCACACAGAGGGACCTCTGAGGGCTCTGGAAACATCCAGGTCTATATAAGTGGGGACAGCCCCAGAGATTGATGCCTAATTAGTGGGCTCTTCATTGGAATCTGTGCTCCTAAGAGTGACAGAGTTGGACTCAAAAAAGTCCTCCTTACACATGGTCCATCAGTCCCTTCTATTCAAACCTATATGTGATGCTGGAGTTGTTAGGTGTACTTCCAGAGACTGAAGTCTCTGACCTATCTATATGCCAGCTGTGTCTGGAATCTTGGTGGAGCTGCAACTCCTACCCTACAGCTCAATGGACTCATCCAAGTAACCTGGCAAGGAGACGACGATCGGCAACGGCCATCCCAGGGAATGGAGAGGTCCTGCAGCTGCAGGCAAGATAATCCCATCCACCATATCCATGGGATATAAGCCCTCTCTCACTTGGAGGTGAAGTGGACATCACCATCCCAGTCCCCTCAGGAGTGGGGGAGGAGCTGTGGACTAGAGTGGACTTGGCAGTGTTCTGTTGTAGACATATTGTGATTCAAGCAATGGAAGAAAATGTATCAGTGAGGTGGAGCCGATGGCCACTAGACGTTTCTGGGGCAGGGAAGCAGGGGCAGTTGAAATACAAAGGCTTTTTTGGAACTTGGGAGTTGTCCTGAGTGGCATGGCAGTTACGGATATAGGCCATTTTCCATCAGCATATACCATACAGAACTGTGTGGGAGAGAGTGCGGTCTATGATGTGAACAGTGGTCTACGCTCGGTGGCAAGGTGCCAGGATGTGTATATCCATTGAAGTTGTTGTGCCACACGGATGAGAGATGGTGGTGTGGGATGTTGTTGGAGGTGTGGTAGGTGGGGAGCATGGGAATCCCTGTAATTTCTGAGTAATATTTAGGTAATCTAAGCACCTTTAAAATATATATATAACAAATAACATTTATGTAAACAAATGCACATATATGCATATGTATTTATTTATCATTTTACAAATATTGGTATGTATTGTGAAAAATTTGATTTTTACCCACAATAAAAATAAATTAATTAATTAATTAGTTAAAAAAATAGAATAACTAAGGTATTCTTTATAATAAAAAAAAGAAAAGAAAAGAAAGGTTTTGGGGAGGATTTCCTGACCTTGCCCATGGTTCCTACTTCTTTCTTCACAAGAAGTAACACCCAGCGACCTGCAATTGCATTTTTTTAAAAGCAGAGTTATTATGTATCTGAGATTCAAGCAATATACAGATTTTTAAAAATGTTATTATGTACCTGTGTATAGTCCTCCATCCCACCACACCCCTGCACTTTATATTGGATAAGACTGAATGTTTGAAGATAACTTGCTTTCAACTGACTTTGAGAAGTAATTCGCTGAATTTAAGTAAATCTCCTAAGGGTGTCCATGAAAAATAGCCCTCCTTTAGCATCATGGAGTGCATATGTCCTCAGATGGAAGGAGGAGAAAGAGAGAAAAGTGGCCCCTGTGCTTACTTTATATTCCTTATAAAATCTGATGTACTATTACATGGGACATTGTAATTATTTTATCCTCACAGAAAGCAGTTTTTTAAAATATATACATCAGAAGAGGATAAAGTATAAGATAAAAAAATAATGTTTATTTATTTTTAACTTGTCCAAAGAATATAGCTATAATCATCTAAATTTGATGTCTTTCAAAAAATTTTTCATGGATGTCTCAATCATTTACTTATATATTCTTTTACCCTAAAATATCAAGCATTTTCCTATAATTAAAATACCAATCTGCAAACATAATTTACTATGAAGAAGTCAGGGCCATTAGGAAGAACTTATTTACACACTTAGTCCTGCCAGCAAAGCCACAGGCTTCTCTAGGCAGAGCTGCTGGGACATCTACCCATGGAGTCCTGTGCCTTTATGACTTGTGCTTGGATCTCATGTCCCAGGGCATCCTGGGAAAATGTGGGACTCTCTCTCTGCCTCCAGGCAGCACCTCTGACTGGGAGACAGTTTTCTCCTTGTTGCATCTTGTGTTTATGGAATGAGAGATCCTGTTTGTGCATGTGACAGTCCAAGTGCACTTCCTATGACCAAGCCCAGGAATCCCTTTCCATTGTACTTTCTGAATTCCAGTTCCTGGTGAGAGGATGGAATATCTGGGCAGGATTGACAGTGGAGGGAGAACATCATCCACAGGACAGCCACCTGGACTCATGACAGCCTCATGAGGGACCCTCCAGTGCCAGAGGCATTTACAGGTGAGCCTCTGAGAGGTGAGGACACAGGTGTGTGTCCTGTTGTACTAGTTAACATCATGGACCCCAGGGTAGGGCAGGAGACACAAACAGCCATTCATGAGATGAACTCTTGTTAAGCTAGGAGTGGATGGGAGCATTATAAAAATTATAAGAGGAATGTACAGAAAACCTATAGGGGCCTCTGTTGGGGAGCCTACCCTGGAGACACTGGTGATTATGACAGTGCATTTTTTATGGCACTGTTGAGAAGAATATGAACTGTCTTTTTTATTCTATGATCAAGGCAAACTAAATAAGGCATTCACTGAGATACATCTTAATGGATCATGATTTAATATCTTTTTATATGTTGCCAAAGTTGATTTAGTAATATTGTGTCAAATATATTTTTCCTGTAAACTCATTAGGAATATTGGAGTATAATTTTTTTTTCATAGTGATTAAGTCAATGTTATTACTTATATTATTCTGTTCTCACAAAATTATTTGGTCCACTTTCCCACATTTTATATTTTCACATAGATTTCATTTAAGATGTATAGCATTTTTTTCTAAAATATTTGAAAGCATTTTCCAAGTTAACCAATTGTGGCGGCCATCAATGGAGGTGATTAGCTCTCGGAGGAGGACTAGGCACTTCAGGACTTGGGGCCTCTTTCACCCTGGTTATAATCTTAATCATAATAGCGATATCTTTCCTTTCTAAATTGTTTACCTGCAAAAACATGCTCCTGGCTTATGCTGTGATTGGTAC
>JAQZBX010112902.1:0-10147 GCA_029593785.1 Cabassous unicinctus | reverse complement strand
AGAACTCTGTAAGCTACTGTATACATGCAGGACAAGTTCTGGGACAATGAACCTTTGACAAATGTCTAGTTCATTCCCTCAGGCTGCCACCAGTAAGATTGTGTGAGACATACATATTCCCAGTATGCGTGCAACAGTTACTTGGTCCCCGGTGCTTCCTTAAAACAACAACAACAAGCAGTCAAAGGAAAAAAACTAACTCAGGGGTGCTGATGTGGTTCAGGGGTTGAATGCCAGCTTCCCACATATGAGGTCTGGTGTTCAATCTGCTGCCCTATTACCTAAGAGTTTCTGCCTTTGTATCAGGGAGTTTAACCCATTCACATTTATTGTAATTGCTGTCTTGTTAGAGCTTATTCCTGAACCTGTCTTTTCAAGTTATTTACCTCACTTTATTGTACTTTTTCTCCTTTACAGCTTTTATTGGATGGATTGAATTATTTCATGCTGGATTAAATATAATACTTTCAATTTTCTATTCATCTAATTATTATTCTACCTTATGGAATGAGACCCTTACTTTTGTTTCTTTTTCTGATCAATTTCTTACACTTTTCAATATCTTTATCTTTCTTCCAAATAAGAAAATCATATTTTCATACCTTTATAACTTTTATCTTGCCTCTTTTCTCCTTATTGATGGTCTACAATTTATTTTACGATTGTTATAGGTATACTGTTTTATTGTTTGTGTTGTTTTTGGTGTTTTCATTGCTTTATTAAACAATATCAACCTTTACTAATGCATCTTCTTACCCTTAATTTTCATATATCTTTTAGCACCCACCTTATTTACTTTTCTTCTTGCTACACCAATTCTTGCAAGAATGATTTCACAATGTATACATGTAGTAATTACTCTGGGGTCATTAATTCCTGATAACATATATTTAATCTCCACATTTAAATGACAGTTTAGCTGCATTTGAAGTTTGAAGATCTTTTCTTTGACAATTTCTAAGTATCATTCCATTATCATCCTGCGTCTATTGGTTCCAATTTTGTTAATGATCTGATAGTTTGATTTGGTAGCTGTATTAGTCAGCCAAAGGGGTTCTGAAGCAAAGTACCAGAAATCTGTTGACTTTTTTTAATGGGTATTTATTTGGAGTAGAAGCTTATAGTCACAAGGCCACAAAGAGTCCAACTCAAGGTACCAAAAGAAGTACTTTCATAACCAAAGTCTGTTTCCATGTGTTGATGCAAGATGGTGGGCGATCTCTGCGAGGGTTCAGCCCTCCTCTTTCCTCTTAAGGCTCCATGGTCCAAGCTTCTTCCAGTCTCAGCAGTAGGCTGGCATATGCTTTTTCTTTCCGGGCTCAGCTGCTGTGTTCTCTCCACGAAGTCAGCTGTAGACTATCAGGCTCATCTCTCTTCCTGGGCCCGTGTCTAAGCAGCACTTTCTCTTCCTGGGTGTCTGCTTCTGTATTCTCCTTCTCTATGTATTTACTCCCATGTGAGAGTCAGTTTCATCCCCCAAGGGGGCTGGGACTCAACGCTGAGTTGCACTCTAATGATGTGGTTGGATCACAGCCCTAAACTTAACATAATTTAACCAGACATCTCAGCTGAATCTAATACAATCAACAGGTTATCACGCCAGAGGAACCAACCAGTTTGAAAACATAATCTATATTTCTTTTTGGAATACGTAACTACTATCAAACTGCTACAGTAGCTTACAATTTTTACTGTGATGTTCTCAAATTCACTATAATGTGTCTAGGTGTTTGCATTTTTCCTTATCTACCCTGTTTTCTTATCTATCTATGAATGTTTTCTTATGATTCTTAAGTCTTTAATTCTGGAACATTATTGGTCACTTTTTCTTCAGATAGTTTTTTCTTCATTAATCATTTACTTTTACTTTTTCTCTCCTTCTGGCACTATTATTTAAGTGTTCTGCTTTCCTAATGCCTTCTAGATAAGTTTCTCTCCTGATCTTTCAGCTTTCTAATTCCTTATTTGGCTTTATCCTTTTTGTTATACAGCTTCACTATTTAGCCACTTATTTTAGGTATTGTACTTTCAATCGCCTAGTGTATCAGCTACCTTGGCAATTAAAGTGAATTAAGGGGAAGGAGGTTCCTATGGGAGGATAGGAAGTGAGAGAGAGATTGCCCCTCTGCCATATTGTGCCATTAACCATAGAGTGATGCAGAAGGGGGAACAGGAATAGTCTGGGGAAGAGAAGGAAATAGTGAGTTTTGTTTTGGATATATTAAAGGACAAATAGCAGAGATATCCAGTGGGAAGTTGGAGGTTTGGATGTTGTCTTAGTTTGCCGGTTTTCCAGCTGTCATGATAAATACCACATAATGGGTTGGCTTAAAAAACATGCCTTTATTGCTTCATAGTTTTGAGTGCTAAGTCCAAAATCAAGATATCGGCAAGGCTATGCTTTTTCCCATCAATGGCATTCTGGTAATGGCAGTCCTCCATCACATGACAATCTCTCTTTCCTTTCTAACTTCTTCGTAATTCTGGCTTTTTCTGACTGACTGCATTTGAACTTCCGCTCTTTATCCAGTCATATGGATTAAGACCGGACCTGATTCAATTTAGCTTCATCTAAAGAGGATCTTTGAACATCCTATTCACAATTGAGTCCACCCCTTAACTAATAATATCTTCAAAGTTCCTATTTACAAATGGGTTCACACTCACAGGAATGCAGATTAAGACTTCAATATGTCTTTTGTGGGAGACGTGATTTAATCCCCCAAAGATGTAGAACTGACAATAGAGATTAGCATCACCAGAGTACAAGAGGTAGTTGACCCAGGTTGTGACTGAAGTAATATAGTTATCATAAATTATTTACAGTGCACCAGCCATAGGACTAAGTGCTTTTTATATATTATCTGACTCACCACGACAACTGAACGAGGTAGGTGTCATTATTCCCATCTTACGGATGAGGAACCCAAAATACAGGGAATTTTAGTAACTTCCACAACATCACTCACCTCATTAGTAGGAGAGAAAGTGTACTCATCCACATTTGCATGGGGACATCTGTATAAAAATCAATGCAGCATTGCTTTATAAAAATCAGAAATAACTAAATTGGATATGGGAATGGATAAATTGTAATATATTCTCATTGTACTATCAATTGCAATAAGTGAATTGGTTTGTAGTTATCAATATGAGTAAGTCTCAAAACAACAATAAAAAAAACCAAGTTGCAGAATATCTGGTACAGTATGACACAATTTATGTAAAAATTTTAAATGATATGCACAAAATAATACCCTAAGGATGCATATATATGTGGTAAAAGTAAAATAAAGACTGGATACATATAAAATTCATAATAGTAGTTGTCTCTGGAAAGAGAAGGAAATGGAATCAGGGAGGAGAACCTAAGTGTGTTAGACAGGGTTCTCCAGAGAAACAGAATCAACAAGTTACATATTAAGACATTGAGTATATGAATTGCATAAGGAGGTTAGGTATAGATCTACCATGTGACCCGGCAATACCACCATTAGGTATATACTCTGAAGAACTGAGGGCAGTGACATGAACAGACATCTGGACACCAATATTCATAGCGACACTATTCACATTTGCCAAAAGATGGAATCAACCCATGTGTCTATCAACTGACAAATGGATAAACAAACTGTGGTATATACACAGTGTAGCAGTTTGTCATTGTTTATGAATTCCAAAAATAGTTATTGGATTATGTTTATAAACTGGTCTGTCAGATGTATCACTTTTAATTAATTAAATTATGATTTTGACCATGATTGGGCCACATCAGTAGGGCGTTGAGTCCCTGCCCCTTCACAGAGAAAAGAACTGGCAAAGGAAAGAGTTGGGCATTTTGAGCTGGAGCCCAAGAAGTGAACACATAGGAGAATACATAAGAATAGAGGGGACTCCTTTGACACATCAGAAGGCCAGGGGACAGAGACAGAGCCATTTGCTGATAGTCTACAGCTGGCTTTGTGGAGAGAGCACAGCAGATGAGCCCAAAGAGAAATGGAGCCCCGGAAGGAGAGGAACCCAAGAAGCCTGAACCCTCGCAGGTGTCGGCAGCCATCTTGCCCAAACAAGTGGCAATAGACTTTGGTGAGGGAAGTAACTTATGCTTTATGACCTGGTAACTGTAAGCTTCTACCCCAAAATAAAACCCTTTATAAAAGCCAACCGATTTCTGATATTTTGCATCAGTACTTTTTTGGCTGACAAATACACACACAATGGAATATTATTCAGCTGTAAGAAGAAATGAAGTCATGAAGCATGTGACAACATGGATAAACCTGGAGGACATTACACTGAGTGAAGAAAGCTAGGCAAAAAAGGACAAATATCATATAACTGCACTATTATGAACTAAACATAGTGAGCAAACTCATGGAGTTAATAGCTAGAATATAAGTCACCAGAGAAAAGAATGTGGTTAGAGAATGGAAAGCTGATGTTTAATAAGTGTAGAATTGGTAAAAAGCTGTTTGGAAATGTTTGAAAATGAATAGAAATAATGAAAACACATCACAGGATTTGTAATCAGTAGTGCTAACATATGGGTATGATAGTGGTTTGTTTTTTGTTGTTGGTTGTTTTCTTTCTTTGAGTAGTGAAAATGCTATAATATTGATTGAATTGATGAATGCACAACTCAGTAACTATACAAAATGCCATTGGTTATACACTTTATATAAATTGTATGGTTTTATGAACAACAACAAAAAATAACAGGATGGGTTGGGAGAAAATACACCAAATGTAAGATAAAGGCTATAGTTAGTTGTAATATTTTAATGATGCTCTTTCATAAATTGTTACAAATATTTCACAAGAATGCAAGGTATTTGTGCTGGGGTGATGAATGGGAACCCTGTATGATGTTATGCATGTTTGTTTTGTAAGCTCACAACTTTAATATACACTTATTGTTTATGTATGTTCATGTGTGAATGACATACTTCAATAAATTGCTTTTAAAATGAAAAAAAAAAAAAAGAGACTTATTATAGGAATTGGTCACACAATCATGACGATTAGAAATCCGAATTCTGTAGGGCAGACTGCAAGTTGGAAACTCTGATGAAGTTGAGATTGAATTCCCAAAAGAAGCTGGCTGGCTGAAGTAGAACAGGGATTCTTTCTGACTTCTGAAATCCTTAGTTCCTGCTTTAGGACCTCCACCTGATTGAAGGACGATCTTCCTTATTGCTGAGGGCAATCACCTTTGTTGATTATAAATGCAGTCAGCCATCCATGCAGGCATCTGACTATAGATGCAAATCCACCTACAAAATACCCTCACAATGACAATCAAGCCAGTGTTTGCTCAATTAAACAACTGCACACCATAACCCAGCCAAATTGACACATGAAATTAACCATCACACTAAGGTGTTGTATGAGTCAGCCAAAGGGGTGCTGATGCAAAATACCAGAAATCTGTTGGCTTTTATAAAGGGTATTTATTTGGGGTAGAAGCTTACAGTTACCAGGCCATAACAGGTAAGTTACTTCCCTCACCAAAGTCTGTTGTTGCCATGTGTTGGAGCAAGATGGCTGCTATTGTCTACAAGGGTTCAGGCTCCCTCTTCCTCTCTTGGCTCTCTGGTTCCAGCTTCTTCCAGGATCATCTGTAGGCTGGGATAAGTCTCATCTCTCTTCCAGGGCTTTCTTCTCTCTGGACTCAAATGCTTTGTTCTCTCCACAAGGTCAGCTGTAGAATATCAGGCGAATGTCTCATCTCTCTTCCCCGGCTTTAGCATCAAAACTCCAACTTACTACTCTGCCTTGTAGTTTTCTGACACGGCCCAATCTAAACCTTAATCATAATTTAGTCAAGTAAGAGTCAAACCTCTGAATCCAATACCATCTAATGTAACCAGAAGAACACACCAATTTACAAGCAAATTCCAATATCTATTTTTGGAATTCATAAAGAATACCCAACTGTTACATGTGTTTTCTGAAATATTTTATTTCTTTGATAAAACAACTAAAGCCATCCTGACAAATAATGTTTGTTAATTTTGGATTGTGGGTACACTAAGTTTGCTATCCCTGGAATTTTGTATCTTTAAATGCCAGTTTTATAATACAGTAAATGGGAGAGAAGGAAACAGAAGCATTAAATATGTATGAATGGAGAGGAGAGAAGTGTATATATCCTCACCAGCCACGCCCCTGTCTCCACTGTGCCACGCGGAATGTCGAATGTCGCTGCGGGGAACAACGGGAAGTCCCAATGTTCAGGCCAGCGCAAGGGCTAGGCCTGAAGGGAGTGGCGAGCGCCTGCCTGAGCTCCACTTAAAGCACCGCCCCTTCTACCTGACTCCCGCCTTCCGCTAATGAACAGCAGCCCTGACCAATGAGGGAAAAGGATCAGCCTGCGCGTCATACGCTGTGACCAATCACGATGTTTGCGGGCCCAAGGCCCTGGAGCCCGGCATTTCTTAGGCCCTCGTCGTTGTTTACTGAGGTACGTTGCGCGAGGCTCCTCCGGTGCTGTTACTTCATTTGTTGACGGAGAGGGTTCTTGTTCGAGTATAGGAAAGAAAAGAACTGGACTAGGCAAGAACATGGTTTATTGAGTAGCGTTAAAGGAAGGAAAGCGGGAGCAAGTGGGTGGGTCGAGTGCTGAGAAGCACAAGGGGAGGCTATGAGCAGCCTGAGAGGATCTTGTGTTGCTTGGATCTGCTGCTGGACAAAGGACGGAAGGCACTGTAGGATGCAAGGGGCAAAGGTCAGTGCAGCCACAAGCCTTACACGGAGCTGCTCCAGGTCAATCCCCAACTACTGACAGGCATGGGAACCTGGAAGATGGCCCAGCAGTGTTAGACCCATACAGGAAGCAGGGTCAACAGATAGAGCCAGAACCACAGGATTGGACTGAATGCAGCATCAAAGCAGAAGATGTAAAGCCAGAGCGTCATCTTAAGGAATTTATTTACTGTGCATATTTGCATTTCCCAATGATGTTTGATGATTAAAATGTACAGCCAAAGTTTATACCTCAATAAACCCTATATCATAGCAGATATAGTATATAATACTTTACCAAGAGTATTATGGACATGCTATCTAAGAAGAGTTTTCTATTAATAAAAGAAAAACAAAAAATTCTCTTGAAAAAAATGCCCAGAAGGTGGCATTAAACTGCTACTTCATACTGCACATATGGCCAGATTTTTAACTTTCTATATGACTGTAGGTTTTTTCGTGCTCTAGAGGTATCAGTAATACTTGTTCTACATAAATGAGCCAATCTGAACAATCTGTGCTTCATTTATTCTCTACTTCTTTGAAGGAGGATGCAGATGAAGAGGCACACGGGGTACAGTCTATGATGTTGGAATATGATTCCTTGAAGTGTTTTTTCCTCCTCCTCGTGCAGTGGATACAGCTCTGGATCAGCAAATGGCCAGTCACAACATGAGCCTTCCTGAAGAGGTTAGAATTGTGAAGTTTGTTATGACCACCATGGAGCCCCAAGAGCGGAGCTCAGGCTTCACCTCCAGCAGGTGTTAGTGGATGAGGATGGGGCTCATTCCTCAGACTGCGTTCATGCAGCCTCAAAGGCTCTAGAGAACCGAAACCCAGCCCTTACTGATCATAGCCATGCATTCTTTCTATATTCTTGAAGAGGAAGAATCATTAAGTCAATATGTGAAGCTTGGGCTGGGTTCGGGAGTTCCTGATTATGACAATGGAACACTGAAGTTCAATGATGTTGACGAAGCTTCTGTCATATATAGATTCCTTCCTTCCTCCTGTTCCCCTCTGAAGACTTTTTTTGGCCTGGGTTCCCCATGAAAAGTCAGGTTTCAGGACCATATATTTAGTGAATGCCCACTTCTGAGAATATAGTTTCCTATGACCTTCATACATGAAGCAATTGGCTATAAATGATCTTACCGATTGTATTTCTACTTTGCAACTTAAGATAACAGGATTATTGAATGATTATTAAATATGACAATCATCTTGATTGTATAAATTTGTTTATTAAATAATCTTTGAACAAAAATGGGTTCTTTTGTAGCAAAAAAAAAAAAAAAGTCAATGCAAGGAGTCTAGGGCAATTAAAAGTGGCACAAGAAATGAGCAGATAGTTGGCCAGGAAAAGCCAAAGAGGGACCCCGGGTTTTTAGCCACCTCCTTGAGGCAGGTGGCTTGATCTGTTAGGCTTCAGATGTCATTTAGGATTTCTGATGACTGATTGATATGAACAGAACATTCTTCCTTGAAGTACATACATGCCTCTCCCTGAGGTGCAGTTAGCAAATCTAGTGCTTGTCGATTACTACAGCAGCTAGGGAATGTACCTGCTGATTTAGCAGTAAAATGCTCTTGGCTGTGCTTTCCTGCCCTTGTGCTAGTTCCCTTGAGAGGTCATAGTGGAATGTAGGGCTGATTGCGAGCTTGCACCAACCCTGACGGGGTAAACACCCCAGCTTTGCAGCTGAGGTGGCAACAAGAGTAGGAAACAGCGCTTCCTGAAAGATAGGCACAGTTCTAAACTCTATGAAGTAAATACTGTTGTTATTTTTATTTTACAAATGAGGAACCAAGATTTTCAAATGGCAAGAAGTAGGACTAGAACTCGCTTCTAATCCAAGGTTTTTTTCCCTTTAAAAATTTTTTTTAATATTATGCAAGTATTGCAAAAACATTCTTACTGTGAATGAAGTCTCTCTTTATACACTACCTCCCAAACTGCACTCCCTTCCAGTTTGTGTATCTTTCTGGACCTTAATCTGTAACTTGCTTTTTCCATTTACTATATCTTCAAGATTTTTCTATTTCAATATAAAAATCTACTTCAATTTTTAAAACTCCTGTATGCAGGCAAAATATATTTAATCTTCAATCTTTTCCTTTTGATGGACATTCAAATACTTACCTATGTGGTGCCTAAGCTGCTTCATTTCTTTCCCCACTGGTTTGGACTCTCATTGCCTTGTTTGATTTTCCTAGCGCAAACATTCAAATTAGTATTTAATAAGCTCCTATTATCTGCATAGCTTTATTTGTGCAAGCCTACTCACCACTCTTATTTTCCCAGGGGTTCTTCAATTTTGCGTATGCATTCTAAAATACCTCCTTCTCTAAGAAAATATCAGAAGGGAAGTGGCACTTTCTTCTTCACTGTATTTCAGCTATTCTAATTTCCTTTTCCTTATTAACTCACATAATGAGGTTTGTTATAAAGTTATTAAAACATGTATGGTTGAAAGCTTTCCCTCTAAGATTGGGAACAAGACAAGGATGCCCACTGTCACCATTGTTATTCAACATTGTACTAGAAGTTCTAGCTAGGGCAATTAGACAAGAAAAAAAAATTAAAGGCGTCCAAATAGGAAAAGAGGAAGTAAAACTCTCACTGTTTGCGGATGACATGATCCTGTATAGAAAATCCTGAAGTATCCACGACAAAGCTACTTGAACTAATAAATGAGTTCAGCAAAGTGGCAGGATACAAGATCAACACGCAAAAATCAGTAATGTATTTGTACACTAGTACTGAAGAGCCTGAGGAGGAAATCAGGAGGAAAATTCCATTTTCAATAGCAACAAAAAGTCTCAAATACATAGGAGTTAATTTAACCAAAGAAGTACTGGACCTATATGCAGAAAACTACAAAACAATGCTAAAAGAAATTGAAAAAGACCTAAACAAATGGAAAGATATTCCGTGTTCATAGATTGGAAGAATAAATATCGTGAAGATGTTAATCTTGCCCAAACTGATTTATAGATTCAATGCAATACCAATGAGAATCCCAACAGCTTACTTTACAGAATTAGAGAAGGCAATTAACAAATTCATCTGGAAGGGTAAGTGCACCCGAATAGCCAAAAGCAGTCTGAAAAAGAAGAGCAATGTGGGAGGAATTTCACTGCCTGACCTTGAAACGTATTACAAAGCTACAGTGGTCAAAACAGCATGGTACTGGCATAAATATAGACACATTGATCAGTGGAATAGAATTGAAAACCCAGAAATAAACCCTCACTTATACAGTCAACTGGTTTTTGACAAACCTACCAAGCCCACGCTACTGGGAAAAAACAGTCTCTTCAACAAATGGTGTTGGGAGAACTGGATATCTATAAGCAAAAGAATGAAAGAGGACCCCTATCTCACCCCCTATACAAAAAT
>JAQZBX010112901.1:0-10154 GCA_029593785.1 Cabassous unicinctus | reverse complement strand
TGTTATTGTGATATGACTTATCAACTGGATGTGATTGGAGAGGAAGTATTGACTCAGACCAGCTCTGGATTGTTTTGGAGCTTTGGGTCTCCCACCAAAGGCAGGCAAGGTTTATTCTTCAGGCATATCTGATGTACAGTAGCTGAAAAGGAAGGAGAGGTTGGAGAAAAGAGAACATCTCCTAACTTCCTTTCCTTACCTTTATCTCCAGTTGGTGACCTGGTTACTCACAACCTAAACATCTTTTTTTTCTGGAATTTCTTAATGGTTGCAGGGTAGAATGAAATCTAATCAGAAGTTTAGGCATAGGAACAAGAAAATCCTCAACATGAATGTACCAAGCTAGTGTCCTAAAGGATTTTATACCAAAAACATGAACATGCATTTCCTCAATTAGAATTTCATCCAGAAGTACATTCATGTGAAACAGTTAATTATGGGATGAGATGCTTGAAGTTGTCTTAAGAACCCTTCCAAGTACACCATTCCATGATGTTAAGATAGAAAAAAAAATCCTAGTGACCTGTCAGTATCATCAGATCCTGCCAATGTAAGTTTTTTATAGTCTATTATTTTTAGTTGAATAAAATTTAAATAAAATTCAAATAAAAATGCAGTGTAAGGAAGCAGATGTGGTTCAAGTGATTGAGCTCCCACCTATCACATGGTACATCACAGGTTCAGTTTCCCATGCCTTCCAAAGCAGACAGAAAGCTGGCACGATGGACAGGCATGACAAGCTGACTCAAGATGAGGCAACAAGAGACACAAGAAGAAAAACATGAGAGACACAACAAAGCAAGGAATGGAGGTGGCTCAAGTAATCAGGTGCCTCCCTCCCATATCAGGGGTTCTGGGTTGAGTTCCCAGTGCCTTCCTTTCTTTCCCCTTTTCTTTGCTACCTTTTTACAATTAATGTACTTTCTACTCCCACAAGTTTGAATCACAGAAATGAATCATTTTAGCATTTTAAATTTAGAGCATAAAGTTCATTATTTGGCTACATTGTATAACACTTAAACTGATTACATTTTCTGCAACCTCTTGTGTTCTGAAAAAGGGTAAGTAGCAGGACATTTTTCATCTTTAACGTAAAGTTAAGCTCATATCAATACCTATTTTGTCCTAAAGTCATGCATTTGGGTCCTTGGCACCTTCAAACACATGAGGAATTTCCTGCCAATGGTGTTGATGATAGTGGGAATCAGAGATGGAATTTATTAAAAGTTTATCACTGTAAGGCTCTGAGCAAACACTTGCATGCACATTTCATTCACTTCTCTCTTCAACCTCAAGGTGCAACTGTATTCTTACCTTCATTTTAGATAAAAAGAAATTGAAGTTTTACACAGTGAATAAATGGTCAAGAAAGTACTTGGCTCTGTGTAAGTTGTAGTGTAGTAGGTGAAGCATGCAGGTTCTGGAGCCAAACTGTCTAGGTTCAAGCACCAGTCCTTAAACTTATTAGCTGGGTGGTTGGTAAATGTGTGGCTCATTCTTTTACCCTGAAAAATGGGGAGAAAGCAATCATCTACCTCATGGGAATGATGTGTAGATTAAACAAGCTGATCTATGTTGAGTAGTTGGAGAGTGATGGGTAAGATTAAGTGATACATCGGTGTTGGCTCTTACTACTGTAGTGTGTGCTCTTGGCCACAGCATCATATTTTGAAAACTTTTCACATGCAGAAGCTGTGCTTACCTTCTTGTAGTAAAGTTTGGAGAGAAGATAAGGAGGATTCTTTCTTATCAATGCAAAGATCTTTTATCCTCCACTTTTTATGTTTGGGTGTCTTCTTTTCTCTTGACACATAATGGATCTTCTTTAATTCTTATCATACAGAACATCAGATCCTAAGCATTTTGGAAGATTCAGCTAATATAAGAGGGCTTATGTTTGTAAGAAAAGGGTCGGTTGGTGGGGTTAGTGACAGTTTTTTCTTTTACCCAAACCAATATAGGCACAGGTGTTTCCTTAAAATCATCAGGAGAATAAAGGATGGGTAGGAATATTTTGCCAGATAAGTTTATAATTTATAGCTGGGTAAGAAAGGAGATATTTTCTACCTACCACTGGAAGCTTCCCTTATGTACAGAATAGGCATATACTCATTTAATAGAATCGTTCACTGATGCTCACCAACCATTTTTACTTTGAATCTTCCCTATAGACCACAGAGGGAATAACACATTTTAAATAATGGCATTTTACCATACAAAGAGACTAAGAAAAAATGTGGTCAGAATAAATTGATTTCTGAATTTTGTAATAGAAGAGGATAAGAAGGAGAAGGGTCCAAAAAGGAGTGTGGGTGTGGCTGAAAAAGTTTTGCAGTGTCTCCCACTGCCAACACCCAAACTAGCTCTGTTAGAAATTTGTTACTTTCTCAACTTTACAGGCAAAACTTTATCTCCATACTCCCAGTGTCTTTGGAATGTATGGAAATACCAAAAAAATCACAGAATTTTTCATGAGCCTTTCACAGAATCAGCGGTACAGAGTTCTCTTTTTGGCTTTGTTGTCATCTATGTGCTCAGAGTTTGTGGCAACATGCTCTCTGTGGTCATTATCACATCCAGCCCCACCGTGACCTCAGTGATGTATTTCTTCTTGGCCTACTTGTCCTTTATTGACACATGCTACTCTTCCTCTCTGGCTCCTAAAATTATTGCTGACTCCTTATATGAGGGAAAAGCCATCTCTTATGAAGGCTGCATGACTCAACTTTGAGAGTCCATTTTTTCAGAGGCATTGAAAATATCCTACTCACAGTAATGACCTGTGACTGGTACATGTCCATCTGCAGGTTCCTCCACTACATGACCATCATGACTGGGCATCTCTGTGCCCTGCTGGTGGGGATGGTTTGGCTGGGGCACTACCTCCATTCATTTGTTCAGTTTCTCCTCATCCTTCAGTTGCCCTTCTGTAGACTCAATGGGACCAATCACTTGATCTATAACTTGTATTCTTTACTGGAGTTTGCCTGCACCAACACATATGCTATTGGCCTGCTGGTGGTCACCAACAGTGATGTGATCTGCCTGTTGAACTTCCTCATGTTGGCTGCCTCCTACATTGTCATCCTGCACAACTTGTGGTCCCAGTGCAGAGGGGAGACACAGAGCTTTCTCCATCTGTGGGGCCCACTTCACTGCTGTAGCCTAATCTTTGTGCCTTGTATATTTACTATATGCCTCTATCATCTAATTATCCATAGACAAAAACAAGACATTCCTGTTTTATGGTGTTCTGATACTCAAGTTGGATTCATTCATTTATACTTTGAGAAATGAAGAGGGAAAAAAATCTCATGTGAAAGCTCTTCACACCATAAAAAATATAGATGGGTGACAGATGATAAAGTAGGTAATAATTGACTCCATTTTTCTGAATAGAATAATCCAAGACTTACTTTATAACTGTGAATCATCTTTTCATTTCTTTTCAAGCCTTTTCTATGATAACATTTTGCTTTTCCTTCTCTACTAAATTTGAAATATATGCTGCCCTCAGAATAGAATATTTTACTTTTTGGATACTAATACAGAGCACCATTTCCTTTTATTTTACCTAACACTTCCTGTATCAAACTTCAAGGGATTCTAATGCTTTGGAATCTGAAATTTATGCCCATATCCATCCTAACCTTTTCATTGTTTTACAAAATCTGATCATATCCCTTTCCTGGTTTCACCCTTCAACAGTGTTGACTTCCATAATTAATAATAAACTTAACTTTTGAATAGGAAAAGGATGGGAAACATAATGCTAATATCAAGGAAAATCATGTATGCCTGATAGGACTTCGGTCTCAGTCCTAAAGAAAATGTGAAACCATTTAAGGGTTTTAAAATAAAATAAACCCCTAAAATGCTATATGCAAAAAGTCCTTTTTAAAAGTGGTTAGAAGATAATACTTACCATATTCTTGATCCAAATTTCTGAAATGAGACATGAAGCACAAAATGGATTGAAAAATATGACCATTTAATAATTAAAGCTCTTGTGAATGACAAGAAAATGCCATAAACAAAGTTAAAGGAACAGTCACGGCATAAGAGAGACATTTGAAAATATATATCACTCAAATAAGAATACATAAATCACTTTTACAAATGAGAAGAAATTTAATCATACAATAGATGAGTAGGTAAATACATGAACAAGAAACTTACTGTGTATATGAATATTTTTAAAGATGCCCAACCTTGAAAATAACAGAAAAACACCAATTATAGGAGCAATAAGATGCTATTTTTACATAATAGTTTGTCAAAGGCTAAAACAACAGATAATACCAAGTGTTACCAAAAATGAGATGTGGCAAATACTCTCACACATAATCATCACAGAAAATTACTGTTATCTCTTAAAAATAAAATAAAATACCATTTTTACTTGTTTTAGATATCTACTTATAGAAAAGCTCATGCATATTTACATGGAGCCATATACAAGGATATTCACCATATAATTGCTTGTAATAAAAAATGAAAGTAATTAGATACCTATCAATAAGCAATGTTTAAATAAGAACTGGCAGATATGATGGATTATTGTACAGTAGTTAAATAACTGGACTACTATTTATTAATAGAGATGTAGCTGGAAAACAAATGATGAGCATACAAGTTGCTGAATTTTGCTTCTGGCATGATAACATTAATAGAAAAAGAAAGTACAAATCCAAAATTATTTTTGAATGTATGTGCATGTATGAGTCAGTATGTGTGCATGTGAAATAAGGTGATATTTCTTTAAAGATTGGAAGAATACTACTTAATTCTCACTAGTGATTCGCTCCTAGCAGAGATGAGTAAAAGAGAAGAGGAGACTTTTACTTTTTTTACATTTTAATTTAAAAAGGGCAATATATACATATATTATGTTGTATATTTATAAAAGGGAAAATGAACTGAGTAAACAGTGGAAGCACATATGCTAATCTTAAGAATAGTAGCTTATAGATGGTAAGAACATACTGCTTGTTTTTCTTGTCTTTGGAACATTACACATTTTTAAATTTAAAAGGAGACAGCTATGGATTCTTCTTTAGAGCTACTGCAAACAAAGGTATTCTGATGAGGCTCCCTCCAGGCCCCCGGAATTCCTCAGGTTCTATAATCTCATCTATACGTACACTTAGTTTGATGAGGGAGAAATGGAAATTACAAGAAAAACTTAATAACTGATGGAGTAAAGAGCTCCTGGAGGCATTGAAATTGGAGGGGTTTATGGGGAAAATTGGAAAACTGACCTTGAAAAGGAGAATAAGTCAACTTAACTGTTCTGCTGATGTCTTTGAAGGGTGGACAGTGTTATAGTGAATTCCATTATTTTTCAGCTGAGTCATTTTTCTAACAATCATAAGTTATATCTCACTATTTAAGGAAGTAAGGATGGTTATTTCCTTTTACCAGGGACTGAATGGGCAGAGATGAAGCAACTTCCTTACAGGGCTAATTAATGCCAGAGACAAAGCTCTTAATCTCTGACTCCAAGAATCTGTTTCTGAATCTCTTAATTCGTTATGTCCTTGTATGCATTCTTTTCTATAATTCAGAGTTGTGATTATTGTTGTACAGTTCCATGACACAAGCTCATTCTTACATCACTGGTAATATCTTATAACAACTCTTCTGTTTTCAGATTCCACCTTTCCTTAGTATCTAAAATCAGACTTCAATTTTCCGCTTTAACTCTACAAGCTTTATAAGTTGTATCTCTTTTGCTCAGGATAATCTGCTCCCATTCTTTTTTTCAGACAGCTGTATACTCAAGAAAACTGTGGTGATATAATTTTTAAAAAGCACCTTTGCATGCAAATGCTCTCTTCTTGGGATTACAACTTGGGAAAGTATTTTACTCTTATGGTAGAAGAACATTTAAAAACTTCTCAAACAGGCAGGTAAAAATGTATTTTGATGAAAGTACATCTTGAAGTTTCTGTCCCTATTATTCTTGAACTAATTCATGGAAATCTGTCTTCTTCTTTTAAAATAAAATTCCCTTCCAGCTGTATTTTTGGATATCAAATCTGTTCACAATATTTCTGTTGATCTCTTTTATAGCCACAATCAGGGCTCCATTATGACTTTTGTGTCATATCATGAACTCGTGTTCATAGACTGATTCTTCCATCAAAAACATTGAAATTATATTTTATTTTAAAATAAATTGAAACATTTCATGGACCCTTGAAATTTTCATGGACTCTAAGCACTGCATCAGTTTTGTATAATGAATGTCAGTCCTGCCCACAAACAAGTTCCTAAAAAATTGATCCAGGCAATATCAAGAATATCTCACATTTAATCAATTCAAAAAAGGAATACATTTCTATAAAATATTACTAGAACTGTTTCCTAAATATTCTAATCAATATTTATTGATCACCTTTCCTCATAATTTGATTCCAAAGTTTCTTCATGTCATTTTTCACTTCTGCATTTCTGAGGGTATAGATTAAGGGGTTCAACATAGGAGTTATTAAGATAAAAATTACTCTCACAGCTTTGTCAGCAGAGAAGGAAGTCAAAGGTCTTAGATGCAGGAATGAACAAGGTACAAAGAATAAGACAAGAACAGTGACATGACAGGCACAGGCAGAGAGGGCTTTGTGATACCCTTCTGAGCTACAAGTCCTCAGAGCCCTCAAGATGACAACATAGGAAGCCACTAGCATACAAAAAATGAGTAAACACAGTGAACCACTACTGGCAGCAATCAGGGGCCCCAAAATGTGAGTGTGCAGACTAGTTTCAAGAGAGGTATCAAATCACAAATAAAATGGTCAATGCTACTGGGGCCAATGAATGGTAATTGGATTATGAACAAAATCTGGATTCCTTCATGAATAAACCCCAAAATCCTGGCCATCCCCACCAGAAAACTACATACAGGCCGGCTCATGATGGTCATGTAGTGCAAAAGTTTACAGATGGCCACATAGAGCTCATAGGCCATAACCATTAACAAGGTGATCTCAGTGCCAGCAAGGAAATGCCCAAAAGAGCTGGGTCATGTAGCCACTGTATGAGATGGTGTTTTTCTGAGAGATCAGGTCAAAGATCTTTATCAGTGCTATGGAAGAAGAGCATAAACCATCAATAATAGACAAATGTAACAGAATGAGATATATGGGAGAATCCAGGGCTGGACTGATGAAAATGGTAACTGAGATGAGCAGGTTACCTGCCATTGTGATCAAATAGGTAATGAAAAACAGAGCCAATAAGATTTTCTGCAATTCTGGATTCTGAGTCAAGCCTAGCAGGATGAATTCTGTCACATTGCTTGTTCTTTCCATTGATTCATCTTGGGTTGTGGGCAAGTGGTCCATCTGAACAGATCATAATATTTTTGAATAATATTTTAAATTCAATGCCAAAATAGCCCATCCTCTGTTTATTTCTGGTCTCTGGGATTGATGGAAGTACACTTTTTCCTCACACTTCTGCCTTTAACACATAGTCATAAAGAAGAATGAGATGAGGTTAAATTTCTCCTAATTCTTGTTAACTGTATAGTGCTAATACCTTACAAACACCACAGTAGAACCAAGACATTATTATGCATGTTGATTTATGGTTGACCTCCAAATTTTCTCTAAAAGTCACCAAATAGCAGTATTTGTTGTTTTTTTTTTCACTTTTTGGCAAAGATTTCACCAGTACTAATTATTTTGATGTTATACATTTTATTGCCATGAATATAAATATATGGACAAAATATTCTTTGAAAAGTCTGCTATGTAATCAGATATTAAACATGTAAAACCTTACTCTATGTTGACTGTGTTCTATGTTCTCTTATTCCTTTCTGTCAAATGAATACACATGCACACCTAAAGACAGAGGTGCAGATGGATAATTTTTCTTAAAAATGCCATGAAACTATATACCGGTTCATCAAGCTTCAGCCACTCAACAGCCCTGGATGTTGTTTCTGTGACAACAGGATCCTTTTTTTTCTCATGCTCACTCTTTCCAGCAATTCATCTATGGATGTGGACACATAAGTGAAACAAAGTCTCCTGAACAGTTCACTGTATTTTATAAGTGAATTTTATGTGCAATTAGTCTTTCTCACATTCAGTATTCTATCCTAGATTAGATGTATTTCCCTACTTACCTTCTACAAATGGAATTAATTGATGCATGAATTCATTCTGAGTTTCTTATTGGTGAGAAAAATGTTAGGATCACATAAGGGAATACCACTTTCTTTTTAGCATAACTTTGAGGTATACATTGCTAGCTGGTAGAAATGTTTTATATTTCCAAGACTGTGTTATTATTTTTGAATGATCTGTAAATAGATTTTAAAGAATGAATACATACTATTATTAAAAAGAAATATATTTTTTTCTTTCTTTTCTTCTTTTTCTCCTTCCCGAATCCCTGTCAAAAACCATAATCTTATATTTTCCCTGACAAATTAATGGACACAAAAGTCAGCATCACGAGCCTCTCAGCCTCAATAAGGGTGAGCAAAAAAGTCATTAGTTTTTCAAAAGAGTTCTGTTCCTGAGTTGCTTTCCCTCTATCCAAAGCTCTGTAGATGTTGACTAACTGGTTAATCATTTTGCCCAGCATTAACTCACAAATTCTAACTACAATTTAGAACATGGAAATCATGCTAAAGGGAAAGAAAATTCAAAACATAACAAACAGAAATCTATGGTATCAATCTATCTTGGTGAGACATAAATTTTAAACACACTATTGTAAGGGCAACTTTGGTTGTTCTTAATAGTGACTGGACTGCATCATTGCAGATCAGGTTTATATTGACATTTTTATTTCATGTGTCACAATCTAACTAGAAAAAGTATTTCAGTGAATATAAGTTGGCTAAATAAAGCTAATTGGCTTGAAATTTGGTGAAACAAAGATTTATTTATCACTGACCTGGGTATAGTTGGTTGTGGATGCCTCAGTTTTCAGATTGAGACGCATTTTTGCTTTCTTCCCCTCACGGTATGTACAAAAGCCACCAACAGACTCCATGAGCTTGAAATAAAAGCATTTATAGAAAGCAATTCCAATTTAAAACTAACAAGTGTAACATTGACATTATTTCTCTTGATATCATTCCCAATCTTGGATATTTTAAATTTTTTGTGCTTATCATTAGTCTGGAGCAACTCTGAAAATGAGCTAATTTAGTTAAGAAAATTGTTTATCTCTAGGATTTAATTCTACACACTTTCTTTCAATCCCATGGAAGTATAAATTAATCTAGCTAGCTAACTAGCTAGCTAGCTTCACTTTTCTGAGAAATATATTCAGCCTAAATTAAAAACATGTGAACAGCACAAAGTTTTCATATAAAAAAATCTAGTATTAGAACTATAAATTGTATAAGTGTATCATATACACTTGATTAGACATTGTTTCATCAAAACAACTCCTCCACGATTTTGTTCCAAAAAAATCTATGGGCAGTGTGGAGAGAATACCTTCTACTCTGGATACAAGCCCTCTTTCTGAGTTTGTTTCCCTAGAAACCCTTTAAGTTTGGGAGCAATATCTCATAAAGGAATCTTCAGTTCTTGTCGGTACATGGCTCCATTACACAGGATCTTATTGCTCAAGACTCTGCAATTTCTGTTTCTTCATTACTCCTCAGAGATGTTTAAATAGACTATCACAAAAGTGCAGGATTTTGTAATGCAATTATCTCTCAAGTCGTCATGGGATTAGTAATTGAACCTGTAGTTATCTCTGCCAAAGTATCAGTTAAGATTTGTCAATTACTCCCACTAGGCATCCACAAACATCATTAGAGGTCAGATTTAGAAATGCAGGTGACCTTGAGTTAAAGATATGTCTCTGGCTATGGTTTGGAATGAAACTTGGGTAAGGAAATTTATTACCTTCTTCATAAGGTTTTGTTGCTCACTGTGGTATTGGTGAATCTGGCCCAGGATATATGACTAGTTTAAGGCACACGTCAATGTTCAGAGAAGAGATTTCTTTAAGAAAACATGAGTTGTGAAATTGGTATAATTACTCTTAGAATGGAATAGTCAGTCTTTAGCCGCCCACTATCCTGAGAGATTGTGACATTTTTATTAGTGACTGACTGAGGGGACTTAGATGGCAGGATTCACAGCTACCAAAGATTGGGTGTTTTAAAAATCATC
>JAQZBX010112900.1:0-10154 GCA_029593785.1 Cabassous unicinctus | reverse complement strand
AGCGAACCCGGGGCCTCTCATATGGTAAACGGGTGCGCTATCCATTGCGCCACAGCCGCTTCCTGCCGTGAGGTTGCTGCATCAGCCCACCGCACCGCTCAGGCCGGCGTGCCCTCACAAGGAGGCCCCGGGGCGCGAACCCGGGCCTCCCATATGGTAAACGGGGGCTCTATCCACTGAGCCACACCCGCTTCCCATTGGTATTTCATCTACAGTGGAAATCTAGACTGTATTACTCAGTACAGTTAGTGAGAGCACCTGAGAAAGAAAACAGTGATTACTAAGAGCTGGAATAGGTTTACTGGGAATGAGCCATGCCAAACGAATACTTTCTTTGGGGGTAGAGTTACGAGGTGGTAGACCTGGGACATTCCATGGGAGTATAGCTGGGGTGAGCGAGGGTATTTTTGGAGATGAGAAAACCTTGTAGGCACACTGCAAAATTGGGGCTTCTTCAGGCTTGATTGGGTACCAGCCTGCACGTGAGTCCCTAGTGTGGCATAGTGTCACATGACTGCCAGCACTGGAATGCCCTCAGAGAAAGCAAGGACAAGATGTGTTGTGGCCTCACTATATTTAGTGATCGTTACACAGCCTAGGGGGGATTGTGGCTTCATTTTTTGGAATCACATTTTCTAAAACATTTTTTTTTAATTAAAGAAGTTGTAGATGTACAGAAAGATCATGCATAAAACTGAGTTCCCATATACTTGCCCCCATTTTTAACATTTTGCACTAGTGTGGTACCTTTGTTACAGTGGAATCACATTTTAATGGAGAGACAGACTTGGGCTTATACTTTAGAGAGCCATGAAGAGCACCCAGAAATCCTGATGAATCAGGCAACATTTGAAGGAATTAGGAATATTTAGCCTGGAAAAGAAAGGTTGTGGCAGATACAAAAGCAGTGTTCACATCAGGGGTTGGCAAACTACAGCCCAGGTGCTAAATTCAGCCCACTGCCTGTGTTTGAAAATAAAGTTTTGTTGAAACACAGCCACACTCATTTGCTTACATATTGTCCATGGCTGCTTTCACGCCACAGAAAAAAACAAAACAAAACTGGCTTGAGTAGTTGCAACAGCCCATATGGCCTGTAAAGCCAAAAATATTTTCCATCTGGCCCTTTATAGGAACAGTTGGCCGACCCTTGATCTAAATATTTGAAGACCTGTGTGGAAGGCAGTCTCGGTGTTGTGCCAAGGACCAGTGGGTAGTATCTACTATATGAGGCAAATTAGAAAAGGACTTTGTAGCAATGAAATCTACTTGCATACAGAATGAGCTGTTGGCTGAAGTGGTCAGCTGCCCATCAGTGGAAGTGTTTATTTAACAGATGTTTCCCGAGTGTCCACTGTATGCTAGGGATTCTTCCAGGCTAGGGGTTACAAAGATCAATAGGTACAGTTTTTGCTCTCAAGTGATTCACATTCTAGAAGAAGGAAAACATAAGAAAATAGGCAACTCCAATGTGGTATGTTTGCTTATGAAGGGAACCCCAGGGTTATTTGGGAGGGACTGATGTCTTAGAGTTGGGGATTAAGGGAAGGGAACAGACTGGTCAAACCTCAATGACCAGCTGAGCTGGAAGGAAACTGCTCTGCTGAGGAGGAAGAGTGGATGAGATCAGGGTTTCTCAGCCTCGGTACCATTGACATTTGGAGCTAGTTAGTTCTTTGTTGTGGGAGCTATCCGAGCACTGTAGGATGTTGAGCAGCATCCCTGGCCTCTGCTGACTCAGTGTCAGTAGCAGCCCCCCCACCCCTACCCCCTAAGTTGACATAACCCAAAATGTCTCCAGATACTGCCAGATATCCACTGGGAGGCAAAAGCGTCCCCGGTTGAGAACTACTGGGCTGTTGGAGATTACCTAGACCAGTGGCTCTCAACCTAGACCTAGACCTAGACTCTTACCCAAGGGGTTGTTGCATGTAGCGGTAATATTAATAAAAACTAACTTTCCTTTTGGTCGCTTCTGTAGCTCTCATGCTGGAGCGCCACACATTCTCTCTTCCATCCTCAAAACAAGTCCATGCAGCTGGTATCGTTAGTGTCCCCATTTTAGAGCTGAAGACCAAGAATGAGAGAGTAAGCAATTTGCCCACATCCCTCAGCTAGGAAGTGGCAGAGCCAAAGCCAAGCCCCCACCCGCCTCAGACCTGTGCTCTGCCTGCCGACTGTGGTGAGGATGCAGGTGAAATGTCCAGGGCAGTGCCTAGCAAATGCGGCATTCCAGCTCAGGGCCATGTTGTGACTGAGGCATTTAACAATTGATGTAGAGCTGCTAGAAAATCCTTCATCCTTTTAAAACCAAAAGAAGTTCTAAGCCAGTGGCCAAACCTCCTATTAACACACAGGACAGACCCCCACAACCAAGAATTGTCCAATCTTAAATGTCAACAGTGCCAAGGTTGCAAACCCTGGTAGGCTGAGCGTTAGCGGATAGCTGTCCCTTATGCACGGGAGAAGGGTTTATTCCCCACCTTCCAGCCTGGCAAAGTTGAGATGTAATTACTCATCTCTAATGTATTCAACCCAAGGGATGAAAGCATAAGCAGGATCCTAAAAGTAAAGAAAGTTTTAAAAGAAAGTGCCATTGTACATGTCTTCTGTGAGACTCTTCCTCAGAAGCATGAATAGTCATTTTTGAAAACCCTATCATAAACAGGTTTTTAGAAATGCCTGCAGATAATGCTATTAGCTTTTACTTCTTAATCCTTAGTGGCAGTGGTTTTAATTTTGTTCAAGGGAGAAAGAAACAGAAAATTTAACATCAGTGTTTATTCACTACTTGGGAAAACTTAATCAATGGAGAAAAACAACTTCAGTACTTGGACTCTTCAAAACAGCCAAATTTTCTGAGCGGTCTGAAATTTGAAATCACTGGTTTAGTGAGGGAACCTGTGCCTCTTGCATGATGTGTTTCTTTCCAGAAAGAACTTAATTATATTGCTTATTTTTATCATATATCATATGTCCAACCTTTAAAATTCTGTGTATTTTATTTAGATGCCACCACCTAATCAGATGCCGGCCCCCGATCAGCCATTTGCACTGTCAACTGTCAGAGAGGAGTCCTCCATTCCGAGAGCAGACTCTGAGAAAAAGTGGGTTTATCCTTCAGAGCAGATGTTTTGGAATGCAATGTTAAAGAAAGGGTAAGTGAGTAAGCAGATTCTTTAGAATCTAAATTTGCTAGTCAAATTCATCTAAGAATTAAATGTTACAAGAAGCTTTTATCCCCCAAATGTAAATAGTTATAAGTTAATAGTTTCTAATAATCAATTTGAATATAAGTGCAAGGTCAGTAATAGTTAAGGAAAAAAAAAAAACCAAACACCATCATATAAAGTCCTTAGGAAAAGTTAGGGAATCATTAATCAGTGGTACTAACTAAAAAGGTACCACCCTACAAATAGATGGTTCCTTGATATTTGGGAAACTCTGGCTTTGGATGACCCAGTGAAATGAGATTTAGGTGAACTTTTAATCTTTGTTTCCAGTGTACTTATTGTACTTTGGGATTTCTAGGACTAACCTGCTATCACAAGTAAATCTTCAAAATGAGCCTTAGATCGGTTACATTCATAGAAAATGTTCCTTCTTAATTCTTTTATAAAGGCTAGGTGGTGTTTAACAAGTCACCTTATGAATATGTGGATAATTTTATGGCATTATCTATAGTAACCGTCAAATTTTATCAAATGTTCTTTCCTAGGTGGAAGTGGAAAGAAGAGGATATTAGTCAGAAAGATATGTATAATATTATTAGAATCCACAATCAGAATAATGAGCAGGCCTGGAAGGAGATTTTGAAGTGGGAAGCCCTTCATGCTGCGTAAGTATATTTGAGATCTTTAAAACAAACTCCCTTTAGCATCTTTCAAGCGTTTTATGTGGCATTTTCTGCTGTGTGACCAACTGCCTCTGTTTAGTCATGTGAAAGAGCAATCACTTCATTATGTTCACGGAGTCTGTGGGTCTGGGATTTTTTTTATTAGAGTCTGAAATCCATTAGTAGCACTTGCTGGGTGTCTCTGGTTGGGCAGAGGGCCTGGGTGGGTGTGCAAGGGTTCGGTGAGGCAGCATCCCCGCTCTGCCTCAGGAACTGGTAACTGTCAGGAGTCACAGGTGTCTGCACTGACTGATTTTGTAAGTGCGTTATAATTAAAACTGTCTGCTCATTAATTTGAGCATTATTGTGGGGCAAAGAGAAGAGAGAAAAGGAAATTTTAGAGTTACTTTCAACTCCCTTTGCAGTCCCGTTCGGGAGTTCTGTGAAAATTCAGTAGGCTTGTTGAAACACATGCTCTGGTCTCCAAAAAAAGGTTGCCTGACTTGAATTTACCTCTTTGCCTGGACCGTCTTGGGAAGAGATGCTAAAGAGCAGTTCCAAAAAGAAAGAAAATAACACAGATCATCTCAAATAGGTGTCAGCTACACTTTGGATTGGTTTCTCCCTCCCACTTGGAGAGACACATCAGATGGAAGGCTATGTCATCAGTGAAAGGAGCTAACAAGATGGGTGGGTGTCTGCCTTCCTTGGCTGCTCTCCCTCCTCCTCTGGGAAACAACTGTATTTGTGCAGGTGGACTCCCTGAGCGCAGGGCTAGGGGATCTTGGGTGATACTGCTGTGCACCCTGTAGGTCCTCAGCTAGAGTCTGAGGAGAGAGCAAGTGGAGTTCCTAGCTTGCCACCCCTCAGCTTTTGTTTGGTCATTTATTTAAGGAGATGGTCCAACACTAATTAGAGTTAGCTCCTAGGAATCTTCATAAAGGCTGTTCATTGGTCTTTTTAATTTTTTTTCCTAAAGATTTATTTATCCCCTCCCCACCCCCTTGTTTTTGCACTCGCTGTCTGCTCTCTGTGTCCATTCGCTGTGTGTTCTTCTGTGTCTGCTTGTCTTCTCTTTAGGCAGCACCGGGAACCGATCCTGGGACCTTCCGGAGTGGAGAGAGGCGCTCAATCTCTTACACCCCCTCAGCTCCCTGGTCTGCTGCGTCTCTTATTGTCTCTCCTCTGTGTCTCTTTTTGTTGCGTTATCTTGCTGTGCCAGCTCTCTACTCGGGCCAGCTCTCCATGCGGGCCAGCACTCCTGTGCGGGCCAGCACTCCTGCATGGGAGTGCTGGCCCCGCCTTTACCAGGAGGCCCCGGGAATTGAACCCTGGACCTCCTTTATGGTAGGCGGGAGCCCAATCGCTTGAGCCACATCCGCTTCCTTGTTCATTGGTCTTAAATGAAAGAATGTAGGATTTTTCTTATGTTCATGTGGAAAAACCGCAGGCACACTATGTGATTCTTCAGCACTTGACGCTTTTCTTTTTTTTCCTCCTGAAAATATGCCTGTATCCCTGCACTGAACAGAAAGGCCCTGTTGCCTGCAAAGAGCAGTACACATATCTGGAAGGAAGGGGAGAGAGTGGAACCAAGCCAACCTAGAAATAAAGAATATTCTTAATGAATAGGGACTTTTTTGAACTGTATGAGAAGTTACCTTTCTCTGTAAATGTGATGTTTTTTAATAAAATGCATAGAGAAAAACGTACATTATTGAAAAACTGTATCATATTTTTCAAAGGAAGGAAAATATTTTAACAGGCTTTCCTTATTTGGGGGATTCTAGGGAATGTCCTTGTGGTCCATCATTGATCCGGTTCGGAGGTAAAGCTAAAGAATATTCACCAAGGGCAAGAATTCGTTCCTGGATGGGGTGAGTGCCAATGCAAAAATATCATTTGACATGCCTTGGGTCAGGGTAACTTTCTCTTGGTATCAAAACCAAACCGTGTCAAAAAACTGCAGCGCCGTCTTCCGAAACGTAATCAGTACTGATTTATTAGGGTTTAGTCGGTTGCTTCCTATCTAATTATTGTAGGATTGAATTGACTTGTCGTCTTAAGTTCTTGGAACTATCCTCTTGCTGCTCCCATGATAGATCTCTTGGGATCTATCCACAAATCACTCCTCTCCATTTTTCCCTAGGGTACTTAAGAGTCTTAGCTCCGCCCTGGATTTCTGTAGTATCTCAGCTGACCTCCACGACCTGGGTCCTTTTCCTATTGACCTTATTCCTTCGCAGACAGACTAGTCAGCCATCTGATCTGAACTCATTACAGTCACTCAGCGCCACATTCCCTTAGCACGGAGACTGTGTTATTCTGTGTGTCGTATCTCCCCAATTAGATGTTTAACTCTGAGGCCGGCATCTGCGTGTGCTGCTTCTAGATCTCCCTCACTGCTTAACCAAGGACTGAACACACAGCAAGTGTTTTAACACTCACTAGCATGTTTTCCTTCCAGGTATGAATTACCTTTCGACAGACATGATTGGATTGTCAACCGTTGTGGGACAGAAGTTAGATATGTCATTGATTACTATGATGGCGGCGAAGTGAACAAGGACTATCAGTTCACCGTCTTGGATGTCCGTCCTGCATTCGATTCTCTTTCAGCAGTATGGGACAGAATGAAGGTCGCTTGGTGGCGCTGGACTTCATAATCACTGTTTTATTTGAGACAGAAAAATATACACTATTTTTTTTCCTGAGAGATATGAAACTATTTTCCCCAAACTGAATTGCATTCTTGATGTAATGGGAACTTCAAGTTGGTAATCACATTTGCTTACTTCACCCAGGGAAGGGTCCCATGCACTGTTCTCTTTTGAACCACATTTTACCTTGCAGTGTAGAGCAGATAATGTTTTCTTCTCATTTGGCTTAAATAGTGATCCCTTAGTTTTTCCTTTCAACTGTATTGTTGCCTCTCTATTTAATTTAGAAAAGTTTGAACAGCCTCTGAAAAAGAACTGTTTTAAAATGTGAAGAAAGCCACTTTTTTGCTTTTCTTTCTGTTTTCTCATGAATGCTTGATATGGAAAAACTGAGAGCCAAGTTGATGTTCAGGAGGTTTTACCTGGTAAAATATTCTAACTAAAACTGTTCATTACAAATTAGTAGTTTATGCTTTTCAAAAAAAGGTACTAGTATTTCTAAGATCCCTATAAATATAGTAGTGACCCCTGAACATAATGTAAAGGTATATACTGGGAATGGATTCAGCAAAACCAAGGTGTGTCTTGGAATTCCAAATTCCCATTTGTATGAATTTTCTAGACTGGACTTTGTTAGAGAATAGTTTGAACTACACCGTGATTTGCTGATACTCATCCTTTGGAATATATAAAATTTTAAAATATTTCCTGCTGCTGCTGTTCTAACACATGACCCTGCTCCAAACAAAGGATCTCCTCATGGGCCCTTATTTGTCAAGCTGTCCCAGCTTTGAGTCTGGTTCCTTCTGCCTGAAGCCAGCGCCAGGCCACTGAATTCCAAACCTTGAAAGCCTGGCCCATGCCAAAATGCCAGAAGTGGGCCAAGTGCTAACATTTGCTTGTTTTTTGAGTTAAAAATTCTCAAGGACAGTGTTTTGTTGTTGTTTTTTCAGATGTAGAATGTTTGAATGAACTCACACTCTCAGTTCCTTTTTGTTTTATTTTTTTAAGGGTGCTCTACGTTTGCCACTGAAATTCTTTTGATCCAGTAATCCATAAGCTGGTTGTTTAATTCTAGTGTTACAAATGACTTTTTCTTCAAGTGTTGATGATGTTAAATCCTTTAATTCATCCTAAATACTGTAGTGTTAAATTAGTGCCTGAAATGATAGTATGTGAGTGATCCATTTGGTATGGATTTGTTAGGCCAGTTTTCTCGTGTGGCTTTTAAAATCCAACAACCTTAAACTCTTGTACATTGAAAAATATTTGTGTATTTAAAAATAAAGGTTATCGTTAACAGGTTTTGAAACTTTTTTAAGAGTAACTTTATACCTAATTTTTTCTTCAGTCATGTAATTTTTACAGAAGGAAGGCTATAGTCTTCTTACTTGAAAAGACAGTTTTCTTGTCTGTTAATATATTTTTTAAATACAGAGAAAAGGGATACTGTTGGCATTATTTACCCCAAGTTCTACTGAATAACGATAAAGTATTTTTATGAGAAAGTATCGTAACTGGAAGCTGAAAATTAAACCACAGCCAGGGATTCACCTCTTCTATGAGGCTATAGTATTTCTTGAGAAGAACAATCTCTAAAGTGAAACGGTCAGTGGAACTTGATGACAAGATCAACAGTTGTATAAACCTTTCACCGCTACTGGCAAAGATAACCTCCTGGATATTCATAGCTGCTTTGTGACTGATCATACCCAGGGATTGCTATTTCTCTGCTCTGATAGGTTACATTTATAACTTAAAATTCATTTTAGATACTCTTTGGGGTTTTAAATAAAATAAGTCTGTCTATGGAAATAGAATAAATTACCATACAGTAAGCAAATGTTTGAGGACAAGGTGGAGGAGATTCGAACCGGGATTGCATATTACAACTTAGTCTTCCTATTAATTCACTAGCTAACATGCACCCTGTGCATCATATCAGGTTCACAAAAATGCAAAAGGCACAGCCTTTACCTGCAGGGAGCTTTCTCTTACAGGGACAGACTCGAAGTGAAATGGTCTAAGTGCTAGGATTTGGATTTAAAGAAGGTGTGGTAATCCTGGGGGTGGGGGGCAGGAGGGTGGTGGGTGAGATCACATTAGTATTGAATAGAGAGCGTTTTAAATTTCTTTACCTAGTCATCAATACGGTTTTTCCTCTACCAAGGTTATTCCTCTCTAGCTAAAATCAGGTGATCCACATGTCCACTCACCTCCACTGTGACTGAATTGTATTGTCCAGGTCATCTTTCTCTCCATTGGCTTGAGGCCATGGGTTTGGTGGTTAAGGAGGTGGGTCCTGGGGGCAGATGTCTCTGGGCCTCAGCTTTCTGGCTATAGAGTGTGACTAAGAGAAGCTCCGGAGCAACCTGTTTTTTTGTTGTTGTGTTTTGTGTTTTTTTGGTTGCCTATTAAATGTTTATTAGTTAAGCTGCAAATAATTGAAAGTCCAATCTGTTTAGAGGGGTAACAGCAAATTTCCTGCTTTGGGTTAATTGTAAGGATAACCAAGTTCTTGGGCGCTCTCTTAGCAAGTGCATATTATTTAAAATCACTAAAGGGACAGAACAGGGTAGTCTTTTGAACTTAAAAAAAACAAACACAGCGTGACATTTGGTTTACTTAGTACGCATGTCCCACTCGACAAAAGTGAAGATTACAATTAGGTTCTAGTCGTGCTTCCTAATCTACACAATGTAGCTCTACTGTCCTGGGGGCCACGAAGGTATCCCTTCCATGAAAACCTAATGCATATCCAGATTCAAAACATAATAGAAGGTTCTGTTTCCTATAAATAAAAAGGTACCAAAAAATTATTTCAGGGCATGCATCCCTGGTAAGTTTAAGCTTTAAAAATTTACATAATTTCAACATGGGGCATTTGGGGGACATTGGAATTATTCTGCATGACATTGTAATGACAGATACAGGCCATTATACATTTTGTCAAAACCTATGAAATGGTGCGGTGCAAAGTGTAAACTAGAACGTAAACTATAGACCACGGTTAGTAGCAGTGCCTCAATGTGTTCATCGGTTGTAACAAACGGACGCAATAATGAAAGATGTTAATGGGGGAAAATGTGAGAGGGGGTGGGGTATATGGGAACCCCCAATATTTTCCATGTAACTTTTCTGTAATCTGAAAACTTCTTTAGAAATAAAGGAAAAATTGTACATAATTTCCTAGGCACACAGTGTATTAAAGCCACGTATACCCTTTATCGCTTGGCCCCCTTTCTTAACTGGACTCGATTCCAACTTGGCCGCAGCAGGCCGGCTCCGCTCATCGCTAAGATGGCTCCTGGTCGCCCGGGTTTCAGCCCCTCCTGGCCGCGGCCGACGAGGTGGGCGGGGAGCCGGGCCCTGCCGGCGCACTGGGCGGGGCCTGCCCACCCCCGTTTTGTTGGGATCACCTCGCGTGACGTGGGAAGGCCGGACGCACAGCGAACAGGCGGCAGCGCTTGCGAGCTCGGCTTCCCCCGGGAGAGGGCGGCGCGCGGCGCAGGGAGGCGGGGAGCAGCGGCGGGCCGTGAGGGCTGCGAACCGCCGCGCGGCGGCGCGCGGGGGCGGGGCAGAGGCACGCCGGCGCGGGATTGGCTGGCTGGGCTTGAAGGCGGCGCCCCGCGGCTGGGCTGGGAAGGCTCTGGGGGAGA
>JAQZBX010112899.1:0-10154 GCA_029593785.1 Cabassous unicinctus | reverse complement strand
CATAAACAACAAATTATACCGACAGTGATATAGGAAGGTGGCTCCTGCATCTTTTTTTTATTTTTTGCATCTTTTAATTAATCCATTCTGATTAGTGCTGTCTTTATGATTATGTTGATGGAACCATTCAACTTTATTATTTAATAATTATTTCTAGAATGTTTGCCTATTGACTCTAAGATTATATATTGTTTTAATTTACTTATAATTAAATTAGAAGTCTTTCAGTATGCATTTTGAGAATTCTCCTTTTCATGACTTGAAAATTCTCTTTAACCATGACCCTTCATTTGAAGTCTAACATTTCCTCCTCCTTTTTAAAGGTGGATTTCATTGACTGGGTAGACAACATGTGGCCAAGGCATTTGAAGGAAAGTCAGACTGAATCAACAAATGCCATCCTGGAGATGCAGTACCCTAAAGTGCAGAAGTAAGTGACTTACTCTGCATTTTCCTCAGGGTGCGGTGGGAAAGAAGTGAGAACAAGGAATGCTTCCTCCCATAGGACTCTTGTTCTGTATACTAAATGATCAAAAAGATGAATTATTCAAAGAGTCAGTTTTACAGTTTCAAAGGGAAGAGTGTAAGAGTACCATAGCCCATGACCACATAGTTTTAAAAAAATAAAAGTGTCCTTCCAGTAATGTGATGAATTGAAACTGCATTCCTCTCACCTAATGGGAGTTAGTTGATTAGGTAGAAGGTAGGGGGTGTACACAAGGGAAAAGGGTAGCATTGTGGTGGGGCGGTTCCCTTTTTTCTCATCAGTGCACTAATGCTCCTGCTTTTTTTGGGTCAGGTACTGTCTAATGAGTGTTCGAGGCTGCTATACTGACTTCCATGTGGACTTCGGTGGTACTTCTGTTTGGTATCACATCCATCAAGGGGGAAAGGTACGGTTTTAATTGTAGTGGGGGTTGGAGTCTGAAGGTGGTTATATGACTTTACTTCAGTTTATGCATGCTTAATATATCCTGAGAATGAATCTATTAGGAAGGTGTCCTCTTCCTATCTGGAGAGAATTATAGTTTAAGTTGACATTCCTGGTTAGAGTTCATTAGGAATCAGTGTTCATCTAGTCCATTGTCATATCACCAACATAGCACAGAACTTGGGAAACCTCAACAGCCCTGTTTTTATGTTCCCAAAGACAGAGTTCTCCAAAGGAAGCCAAGGAAGTGGTTTTATAAAGACAATTTCTCTACATGGAAGTGTAATAAAGTAGTGGAAGGGAACACAAATTTTAGATAAAGATTCACAATGAGGGAAGCGGATGTGGCTCAAGCGATTGGGCTCCCATCTACCATATAGGAGGTCCGGGGTTCGATTCCCGGGACCTCCTGGTGAAGGCAAGCTGGACCGCGCGGTGAGCTGGCCTAAGCGGCAAGCTGGCCCACGCGGAGTCCTGGCCCACGCAGGAGTGCTGGCCTGTGCGAAGAGCTGGGGCAGCAAGATGATACGGCGAAGAGAGACATAGGAGAGACAATAAGAGATGCAGCAGGCCAGGGAGCTGAGGTGGCCCAAGAGATTGAGCACCTCTCTGCCACTGCAGAAGATCCCAGGATCGGTTCCCGGTGCTGCCTAAAGAGAAGACAAGCAGACACAGAAGAACACACAGCGAATGGACACAGAGAGCAGACAACAAGCATAAAAACAATGGGGAAAGGGGGAATGAATAAATAAATAAATCTTAAAAAAGAAAAAAGAGATTCACAATGAAAGTAGTAAATTAGGATCCAAACCTACTTTCCCTATTTGGAGACATTGGTCTGAATTGTGGCCAAAATCTATTTACATTCTAAGGATGTAAATAGATTTTGAAAAATAAACCTCATTTGTAAGGAATTATAATCCAGTTTGTCAGTGTTTCTGAATGCTGGGTGAGAATGAAAATTTAGAATTAATAGCAGAGGTTTATACTATTATACTCTTGTTACTTTTTTTCCCTTACTAGAAGTGAATGCATTAGTGTGCTGTGGACCTTTAGAGAAAAGTGGTACTAGAATGAAAATAAATAATGCTTTCAAAATGTGAGGTCCATGGGAAGCAGATGTAGCTCAGTAATTGAGCACCTGCTTCCCATGTATGAGGTCCCAAATTCAATACCCAGTACCTCCTAAAAACAAACACACACACACATGAAAAAAACAACTCATTGGGGAGTGGATGTAGCTCAGTAATTGAGCACCTCCTTCCCATGTACGAGGTCTTGAGTTCAATCCCCGGTACCTCAGAAAAAAAAAAACACAAAACAACAAAAAGTGAGGTCCTAATCTAGTAAAATTACACCTTCAAATCCTTCAAAAGTAATTTGGTTTACTTTGTATCCATTCAATGTTGTGTGAGAAGTTTTGTCCAGTTGGTCTTGGTTACTACCTTGGACTAAAGCAACCCAGGATAGTCTCTTAAAGATATTGTACCTTACCACTTCTTGTAGGACTATAAAGGCCATATAAAGGACTGCCTTAGGGAAGCGGGTGTGGCTCAGTGGATAGAGCCCCCGTTTACCATATGGGAGGCCCGGGTTCACATCCCGAGGCCTCCTTGTGAGGGCACGCCGGCCTGAGCGGTGCGGTGGGCTGATGCAGCAACCTCACGGCAGGAAGCAGGTGTGGCGCAATGGATAGAGCACCCGTTTACCATATGAGAGGCCCCGGGTTCACTTCCCGGTGCCTCCTTGTGAGGGCAGGCCGGCTCGCGAGGCGCCATGGGCTGATGCGGCAAGACCTCACAGCAGGGAGATAAGCAGACACAGAGAAGACACACAGCGAATGGACACAGCAGCACAAGCAGCAAGGGGGGGCTAAATAAATAAAATAAATAAATCTTTAAAAAAATAAAATAAAATAAAATAATAAAGGACTGCCTTAGGTAAAAAGCAGAATGCCCCTCTTCTCTCTGAATCCTGGATAGGTTCTGGATTTTATAGTCAAAGCCCAAGAAAGCCCTAATGCTATTTGATCAAGTGGAAGACAAGAATGATCTACTTTCTGGGGCCCTCTAGAGTTTCCCAAATAATCAAGTTCTGTAGGCTAGAAGAATTGCCTGCTTCTCTTCTACTTGGTGGTCTTAACTTTGTACCTGTTTCTTAGTTGAGGGAGATGACTGGGTCATGTCAATGGCTGTTAACAGACTGAAGTTTTTTAACTCACAGGTCTTCTGGCTCATCCCCCCTACAGCCCACAACCTGGAGCTGTACGAGAATTGGCTGCTGTCAGGGAAACAGGGAGACATCTTTCTGGGTGACCGGGTGTCAGATTGCCAGCGCATTGAGCTCAAGCAGGGCTATACCTTCGTCATTCCCTCAGGTAAGCAAGGTGGGGAAAAGTGGTTGTTTACTCTAGCCATTTTATTTTCTTCAACTTAAAGGAATTGGTGAATTACTACCAAGAATGATTTTGATGTTGGGGTAGGCAGAAAGCAGTGGTGTCCTTTCCTATCTTTAAGGAGTAGATGCTGAGAATTTATTTTAGAAAAAAGGCAGTGAATTTCACCAAAGGTGTATATAGCAGAATTGCTAATGGAGGCTCTTCAGTTCTACGTGTTTGGGCCCCATATTAGCCCTGGTGATTTAGACTCTCTAGGAGTTGGACCTATTCTACAGGTGATACACACCCCTGGTTAAGAACCACCTACTCTTTTTCTGAGAGATAGCCATGAAGAATGGATTGCTGATCAAGTCACTAGTTCTAGAATAAGTGCTATAAATAGCACAGATTTTGGAGTCACAGACCTGTATTAGAATTCTGACTGGATATTTACCTGTTATATACCATTGTGGTCAGATGTTTATTTAAATCTCCAGGTCTCACATTGTTGTGAGGAATAAATGAGAATACACATAAAATATCTTGTACAGAGGCTCGTTCATAATAGGTGCTCCAGTAAATGGTAGCATTTATTAAAAATTTATTATGTGTTAAGCACTTTACATGCATTTTCTCATCTAATACTCACCAGCAACCACTTGTGGTATAATTTATTCTGGTTTTATAAAGGAAATTGAGGCTTTGAGAGATTAAATAACTTGACCAACCACTAAGAGGTAGAATCAGAATAGAAAGTGTGATCATGTGCTAGTTCTCTGAAAGCTATGTTATAATGTGTGCTTTCAGCCACTGCCTACCATTCCCTTTCTTCCAGGCTGGATTCATGCTGTGTATACTCCTACAGACACATTAGTGTTTGGAGGCAATTTTTTGCATAGCTTCAACATCCCCATGCAATTAAAAATATACAACATTGAAGATCGGACACGGGTAAGTAATTTTAACACTGATTATGAAGAGGATTATTCCATTTAAGACAGATGCAAGAGATGCACTGATACTTTGTCAAACCTTTAGTGGTCTCTGGGTTAAAATGCAATGTTTACATTTTGGGAACACTGAGAAAAATTAGCATTTTAACAGGATCTACATGCTTGGTTTTGTGGACTTCAATTCTTTGAGGTTCTTGGTTTCTTGGATTTTTATAGGACCAGATAAGGCCCTCTGGTATTCTCTGAAGCCATGCTTTGATTTTTATGCTCTTGAGTAATTTGATGTAATGGAATTTATCAAATCTAGATTCATAACTTTTAATTCATCTATCTTTACTCTGATTGCAGTCTTAACAGTCGAGTTGTTTTACTTCAGTGTGTAAATATGTATACTGCCTTTCTTAACTGGAGTTCCATGAGAGGATTGAGCCCTACTGAACATGATTTGTGTGTCTTATTTTCCCAGCTTTCCCAAGGATGATGCATAGCTGCTACCATTCTAGATGTATAGCAGAGAAGTTAGCTCCTTACATACAGTGAAGGCAGAGAGAGGCCCATAAACTTCTTCTGTAAAGGACAAGATAGTAAATATTTTAGACTTCGTGGGCCATGTGGTAGCTGTCACAACTACTTAACTGTGCCTCAGAGTTTGAAATACTTAAATGAATTCACGTGACTGTGTTCCAATAAAATTTTATATTGGACAGAAATTTGAATATCATAATTTTCATGTGTCACAAGATATCCTTCTAATTTTTTTCAACCATTTAAAAATGTAACATTCTTAGCTCACAGGCCTTACAAACAACAGGTAGCAGATCAAATCCACTACCGTTGTTTGCTCACCCAAGCCTTAGGGAATTAGGGTTTAATTCTCTAGCAAAACCCTGGTCGTAAGGGCTGAATAATATAATATCTGATGGAAGTATAAATTGTATTGACATTAAAACAATAATTAGAGGGAGCGTTGTAGCTCAGTGGTTGAGTGCCTGCGTTCCATATATGAGGTCCTGGGTTTAATTCCTGGTACCTCCTTAAAACAAAACAAAAGAAAACAGTAATTACAGTATTTAAGGGTCATGATCATAACTTACTTTCAAGTAGTTGAGAAAAAAATAACATTGTGTATGAATAGAGACTAGCAAATGTGGGAAATGTTAGTAGTTGGTGAATCTAAGAGAATGGTATACTAGTACATGATACTTTTCTATAGTTTCAAAATTTAAAATATAGGGAAGCGGGTGTGGCTCGGTGGATAGAGCCCCCGTTTACCGTCTGGGAGGCCCAGGTTCGCGTCCCGAGACCTCCTTGTGAGGGCATGCCGGCCTGAGCGGTACGGTGGGCTGATGCAGCAACCTCACGGCAGGAAGCGGGTGTGGCGCAATGGATAGAGCACCCGTTTACCATATGAGAGGCCCCCGGGTTCGCTTCCCGGTGCCTCCTTGTGAGGGCAGGCCGGCTCGTGTGGCGCCGAGGGCTGATGCGGCAAGACCTCACAGCAAGGGGGAGATAAGCAGACACGGGGAAGACACGCGGCGAATGGACACAGCAGCACAAGCAGCAAGGGAGGGATAAATAAAATATCTTTTAAAAAAATTTTAAAAATATAAAAAGATAAAAATTAAAAAATTAAAAAAGCAATTTGTGAACAGTTTACAACTTTCAATGGGAATGGTCATTGACCTATATACTATGAACATGATTAGGTAACCATTTTGGTGCCCTTTTGGAAACATTTATTTGGTTTAGGAGCTCCTGCCGCTTTATACGTAAGACTGGTATAATAAGTTGTAGCAATTGCCGTATTAGTAAAATTAAAAGAGGAAGCAATGTTTCCTGAATAAGTTTTATAAAAGTGAATTAAAGTGCTCGCTTCGGCAGCACATATACTAAAATTGGAACGATACAGAGAAGATTAGCATGGCCCCTGCGCAAGGATGACACGCAAATTCGTGAAGCGTTCCATATTTTTACAAATAACATTTATGTAAACAAATGCACATATATGCATATGTATTTATATATCATTTTACAAATAAAAAAAATTTAAAAAAAAAGAGCAAAAAAATAAAACCTAGTATTTTTACTAGAAAAAAAAAAAATAAAAGTGAATTAAAATAGATAAGTCGTTTAATAAGTTGAAGTTGTAATAAAGGTATATATGCAAATAGAGTTTAAATGTTTCAAAAGAAAAAAAGTTTCATTGTAAAGTACTTGTTTAAATGCAAAATCATTCTAAGAGGTAACAGCACCCACCTGCTATAAGATTCAGTCTGAAAATTAGTTTTTAAAAAGCATTCTCTTTTTGTAGCTAAAAATGACTATAGTCAGTCAAGAAAGGGAGAATGTATATTCAATAGCATAGGTAACACAAGCACCTTAAATCTTCATGAAAAGTTTCTGCAAGACTGTTAAATTGGTAAAAACAGATCCTGATTTATCTAATTCCTAGACTTTGCATATTAGAAAATTGTGAAATTTTAGTATCTAATGACCATATTATTCTGTCCTTCCTAAGAATAATTGTTTCATTATAAATAAGGACTCCTTTTATGTTTCTGTGAAATTTCATTGAGTCCCCCACATCAGTATATACAGGGTAGTGTGTTCTTTTTTTTTTAGGGTAGTTTTTTATTGCTTTCCACACCAACCTTTTATGTGCCTGTACTATCCTGGCATCTGTTAAATATATTGCTAATCACTATAAACTTATAAAGTTTAATTTTAAAGGGAATTTTTTTTAAAACATTTTAAAAGATAATGCTTTACAAGAGAAATATAAAACATGTTGTAAACTCAAGGCACTGTTGTAGTTAATTTTGCTATTCCAATGCAGAGATTTACTCTTTAAACTTGAGTGTTGGTAATCTACTGGTAGTATTCAAAGTCTCAAAATTTTTGTAATGAGGAATTTTTAAAAATCTTCCAAAAATTTTCAGCCCAATCTTAGAAATTGATGGAATCTGTGGTGTTTGGCAGCCGAGGTAAAACGTAATGAGGGCAGGTTGAGTGTGAGATATCTTGGCTATTACTAGTACAATCTGATGTTTCCTTTTTTTTTTTTTTAAGTGAAAGTTTAATGTCCTTATTTTAGATTTTCTTTTTTTACTGTCAGTATTACTCAGCTCTCTACAGAGTAAAGAGGGCTTTAGAAGTGAGGTTGTCCTGAGTTCCTAATTAAGACCCTTCAAGAAAAGTATGGCTATACTTAAAAGGCTAGTGGAGAGGCACTATGTATTACATTTTATTTTGGGGGACCAATTACCTTTTAATTCTTGTCCTCGCTTACCAGAATAAAATTAATTTGACTTTTTTAAAGTAAGGGATGAGAAACCTCTTAGAGTTGTTAAAGCTGTAGCCACATGAGAGACCCATACTCAGGACCTGACTACTCTGCACTGGAAAGCTAACAGGGCTGATTAGGGAAAGTGCATGCCTCTCCTGCCTTGCGATGAGGAAGGTGATCTCATTCCACAGTGATGCCCTGTGACCTGGTGAAGGGTTCTAAAAAGGGGCTCCCATCCAGTTCACCTTGATTCAGGAAGACTTCCTGGCATGGGGCTTTGAAAAAGGGGTAGGTAAAGTCATCTCTTCAATATGGGAGGAGATGGGAATGTTCTTAGGGGTTGTATAATGAAGACTTCTTATATGTATTGTTTGACTTAACCTTTACAAAAATGCCCTCTGTAAAAAGAAGACAGCAAAATATATTTAGGAAGTATTCCCATCATTGGTCTTCCTCACTGATTAATCTGTGCTGATTTTACTTTTCCTTGACTGTGGCAGATCTGAAGGGCACTTGTTTTTATTATTATTCAGCTGGAGTAATCTCATGCTACTTTTGGGGAGAAGAGAAAGAAAACTAAAAGTATGTTGTAAACTCAAGACACTTATAGTTTTGTTATTCCAATGTAGAGATTTACTATTTAAACTTGGGTGTTGGTAAACTATTGGTAGTACTCAAAGTCTCAATAATTTTGTAATGAGGATTTTTTTTTTTAATCTTTCAAAAATTTTCAACACAATCTTAGAAATTGATAGGCCCTGTGGTGTTTGGTGGCCAAGGTAAAATATAATGAGGGTAGGTTGAGTGTGAGATATCTTGGCTGATATGAAACATAAATCTGATTTGTGTACCTACCATCTTGGCAAACAACAAAGGTACTAGGCAGGCAAGCTGAGAGTTGATATTAGGGAGACTACTCATCTGGACACGGCTTGAGCATGAGTCTCTAATCATATTTTCATGATGTAAGGACATAATAAGAACATCTAACTTCATCTCATGTCCTGTTTTTCCATTAGGTTCTTTGTCCCACTGCCTTCTGAGTCAGGATAAAACTATAGTAAAGTCAGAAGTGCCTGGCATGCCTTTATATCCTAAGAACCCTGACAATTTTCTCAATTAAGTATAATGTGTGTTATTCTAACATTTTACTCTCTGTCCAAAAACCCAAGATTTCTTTTTGAGGCTTTCCCATTCAATCAAGGCAGCTTCTTGGTGGTTCTGAATGGTCTTTCCAAGTACCTTTTATCTTTTGTGCTTGTTTTCCAAGACCAACATTTTCTCCTGACAGTTCCACTTAAATTCTTGCTTCAGATGCTAACCTGGATTTGCAGGTTGCCTGGAGAGAATTTTTCTTGGGTTAATTATTGAAGTGATTCCATTTATCTTACTCTCTTTCCTTGAAAATTGTTATCAGCTTGCTTTTCTCACTATTCTGTTCCTGTATAGGTTCCAAATAAGTTCCGCTATCCATTCTACTATGAGATGTGTTGGTACGTGTTGGAGCGCTATGTGTACTGCATAACCAACCGCTCCCACCTAACTAAGGAATTTCAGAAAGAATCCCTTAGCATGGGTAAGTGTTCTGCCTACCTGAATTTTCAAACCAAAATACTTTTTACAACCTGCAAGACTGAGGGTAAGGCCAGGAATATTCAGTAAACTATTTGTTATTCAACAGTTTTTGTTTGTTTGTTTTTTACTTACCTATTTGGAAGTACCAAAATTCACTCAGTGGGATTGAGCACTAATCAAAGCTGATCTTATCTTTGTCTGAGTTGTTAGTACTTAGTTCCTCAAGAAAGATAATCAGTTGTTTAAATTAGTTTTATTGGGAAGCAGGTGTGGCTCAGTGGATAGAGCCCCCGTTTACCATATGGGAGGCCCCGGTTCGCTTCCGGAGGCCTCCTTGTGAGGGCACGCCGGCCTGAGCGGTGTGGTGGGCTGATGCAGCAACCTCACGGCAGGAAGCGGGTTTGGCGCAATGGCCGGCTCCCGCGGCGCCGTGGGCTGATGCGGCAAGACCTCACGGCGGGGGGGAGATAGGCAGACACAGAGAAGACACTCAGCGAATGGACACAGCAACACGGGCAGCAAGGGGGGGATAAATAAATAAAATAAAAAATAAATAAATCTTAAAAAAAAAAAGTTTAAAAAATAAATAAATTAGTTTTATTGCATAAAGATTTGTAGTTTACATACATTAAATTCTTATAATTCCCTTTGAGGTAGGTATTGTCATCTCTGTTTTACAGGTGGGAATGTTGATGTTAAAAAAGGTTAAAAAAGGGAAGCGGCTGTGGCTCAATTGGTTGGGCTCCCGTTTACCATATGGGAGGCCCCGGGTTCGCTTCCCGGGGCCTCCTTGTGAGGGCAGGCCGGCTCCCGCGGCGCCGTGGGCTGATGCGGCAAGACCTCACGGCAGGGGGGAGATAGGCAGACACAGAGAAGACACACAGCGAATGGACACAGCAACACGGGCAGCAAGGGGGGGATAAATAAATAAAATAAAAAATAAATAAATCTTAAAAAAAAAAAAAGTTTAAAAAAAAAATTAGTTTTATTGCATAAAGATTTGTAGTTTACATACATTAAATTCTTATAATT
>JAQZBX010112898.1:0-10159 GCA_029593785.1 Cabassous unicinctus | reverse complement strand
AAAAAAAAAAAAAAGAAGACAGAAGGGACACGACACATGAAAAATGACAAAGAAAATAAAAAATGAGTATCAATAAAGAAAAGGAGAAACTGAGGATGTAGGGAATAGCAGCCCCAGAAAAAAGTGTGTATGTATATATATCAGTTCACAAAAGCAAGACTGGTTAGAAATAGAGTCCCACAGCTCCCTTCTTTCAGATTCCTTTCAGAAATTACTACCCCTTTAACTCTCAACCCAACCTGAATGCATCCACTCAAACTGAATTCACCAGCAAAATTGATCTAGTTCCTGGAAAATGTGAATAATTCTTTATATAGTCCAGGAGTTATAAGGCTGAGGCAATAAGATGGCAGGGGCCACAGTGCTACAATGTCTCGAAGAGATTCTTGACAAGTGACAAGGGTTTGTCATACATCCACATAACTGCCTCTGAAATAAGGAAGGAGTAAAACTAGTAGAGCAGAACCTAGAACGCTATTCTCAAGAGCCAAGATGCTAGAGCCAGAGACATGAAAGCACTCTTCATGATGTCAATACTCATTAAGTTAATAAGCTAGAAGGCAGAAGGAATTATTATGTTGCAATTAAAAAAATTTTTTTTTTTCTTGTCAAGGTCCTTAGTACAGAAAACCTTCAGAATATCTGATAAATTTCTCAAAATTTGAAGTTCCAGGCAAAAGAACCCAGGAGAGAGGTAAGAAGTGAGAAGATACAAGAAAAATTAATATGGGCCAGAAACAGGACTTCAAGAAATCTTTAGGCTCTGTATGTTGGGGAAATACTCCATGGGAAGAAAGCTAAACAGATTGAAGGTCTTCTGCACAGAAAAGAGAAACTTGAAAAATTAAAAATTTTAATTTTAAAATTAAAATTAATTAATTAAAAATTAAAAGAAGTTCTTCAAATTCACTGAAGATAGGGATCAGCAGGCAGTTAAGAGCAAAATAGTTAAAGAGACTGCCCAGCCTCACCACTTATTAATTGTGTGACCTTATGCAAGTTATAGACCTCTAAGCAAGTCTCACTTTCTTCATCTGTAAACAGGTAACAACAGTACTTACCTCAGGGAGATTGTTTTCAGGGTTAAATAAGAATAACTATAAATGGCACTTCGCAGTCTTTAGTACTTTAAAACATGTACTAAATAATAATAATGTGAGCTATTAATACTAGTAATAAACTGCAACAAAGGTAGAGTTATACAATTTTCAGCCTACCAAAGAGATATAAGGGCCCTGTCTAGCTTCCAAGACCCAAGTTGTGGGAAACAGAGATGTCATAAACAAGTACACTTCTATCCCAGAATTAAAGTTCTAATAACCACTGTATCAATATGAAACTCACCTCAGATGCCATGGGTCTCTTGATTCCAGATGCTGTTAAAAAATAAACAAAATACAATCATAAATGGGATCTGCATTTGAGTCAAACTAAACAGGACAATGACTCCTTTCTCTTGTTCAATGATCCCAGATCCTTTTGGATAAGGATTTTAAATATCCCTTCCACCTGCTCTATACTCACACAGCCCTTATACACAGTCCATTCTCCTATTTGTTTTTTAAGCAATTTTATCAAGATATATTCATACACCATACAAGTCACCCAAAATGTACATTCAATGGGTTTTGGTATAATCATAGAGTTGTACATTCATCACCAACCAGTATGAGAGCATTTTCATTACTCCAAAAAGAAAACCCCCTACCCCTCAGCAGCTATCTTTCAATCCCTCTATTCATCCCTGCCATACAAATCCACTAATCTAATTCCATCTCTATAAATTTATTTATATTTACAATTTATATAAATAGAGTCAAACAACATATTCCATTTTTATTCTAGCCCCTTTTCTTACTCAAGTGTTCATACTGTCCCTGGGAAATATAGCTCTGATACATGTAACCACGGGAGTCACAAGGTCTCATTTGATACCACAGAGGAAAGAGAAAGGGCAAAAAGAGGTATCTAAGACTCATTGGAGAGCCTAGGGCTCAACTGATAATTTTTTTCTTTTAGAGTTAAAAGGATAAGAACTTTTAGAACATATCTATGGTGCTCCATCCCTGTGTAAATTATTTCAGATGAAAGGTGAAGAGTTGGTCTTGGAGATAAAGAGACTATGGATGGGAAAACACAATATCCAAATAATGAAAAAGCATTCAATGTAGGCAGGAACTGATTCTGTATCCCTATACCATACTGATTTGCTGTCAACTTTATCTTCAAGGACTACTGAGCTATCACTTCAACCTAGTTATTAAGAATTTCAAGGGAATAAGTATTAGCCATATTAAAGAAAATTAAAAAGACTTCAAAGGGGATGGATCTTCAGTTATTATCTAAGTAGGAAGATCCCAGTTCCAATCCATATGTAGGGATTAATGGTGAGACAGGAACAGAATTACATGGGATTTATCCCTATCAGGTAAGGACCTGATTATGATTGTTTAAGACAAATAATCAAGGCCCCCCTGAATTTCTGAATATAGCTGGGTTCAGAAGCGAGGTTTGTGAGCCTTACCTTAGTAGTAGTAAGGCCACAGACTAAGCATTTATGGTAACAGTAAGTAGAGCAGCAAAATATCCTTCCCCCTAGTGAGGCAAGGTGCCAAAAAAGGGAAACAGATAGGTTTTCATTCCTGTCTTCCCGAAAAAGGATGCAAAAGAAATCGGTGCAAAAAGATGTGCTGCAAAAAAATGACCAAAAATTTTGGAAAAAGACCAATTCTCACTGCTACTTCTCTGCAGCAGAACCCAATCATCTTTTATTTTCAATCAGACTGACTTCAGCTGGGTCAAAGACTAGGTTTAACTCTGGAACTCTAAACTAAGGCTTCCAAGGAACAATAAACTAGGACAACTCCGATATATGATCAAAACCGCTACTGAAACAACAAAAAGAAAAACAACCCAATTAAGAAATGGGGGAAAGCGGATGTAGCACAAGCGATTGGGTTCTATCTACCATATACGAGGTCCAGGATTCAATTCCCGGGGCCTCCTAGTGAAGGCAAGCTGGCGCGCATGGAGTGCTGGCCTGCGTGGAGAGTTGGTGCAGCAAGATGACGCAACAAAAAGAGACACAAAGGAGAGACAATAAGAGATGCGGCAGAACAGGAACTGAGGAGGCGCAAGAGATTGAGCGCCTCTCCCCCACTCCGTAAGGTCCCAGGATCGCCTTCCTGGTGCCGCCTAAAGATAAGACAAGCAGATGCAGAAGAACACACAGCGAATGGACACAGAGAGCAGACAGCAAGCACAAAAACAACAGGGGGGAAGCAGGGAGAAATAAATAAATAAATCGTAAAAAAAAGAAAGAAAGAAATGAGGGGTAAAAAACAACAACACTAGAACAGACATTTCTCCAAAAAACAAGACATACAAATGGCCAATAAGCACATGAAAAGATGCTCAACATCATTAGCCCTTGGAGAAACACAAATCCAAACCACAATGAGATACCATTTCACATCCATTAGAATGGCTAATAATTATTAAAAGATTGGAAAATAACAGGTGTCAGAGAGGACGTGGAGAAATAGGAACTCTTGTATGTTGTTGGGAATGTAAAATGGTACAGCCACCTTGAAAAAGTATGGCAGTTCATTAGAAAGTTAAGTATAGAATTAATATATGAGGGAAGCGGATGTGGCTCAAGTGATTGCGCTCCCGCCTACCACATAGGAGGTCCCGGGTTCGGTTCCCCGTGCCTCCTGGAGAAGACGAGCAACACAGCGAGCTGGTGCAATGGGCAGGTGCAGTGAGCTGACGCAATAAGATGTAACAAGGAGACATAAAGGAAGGACAATGAAAGACACAACAAAGCAAGGAGCTGAGGTGGCTCCTCTCTCCCACATGGGAGGTCCCAGTTTGGTTCCCGGTGCCTCCTAAAGAGAAGATGAGCAGACACAGAGAGCCCACAGCAAATAGGTGTTAACACAGAGAGCAGACAGTGAGCAGACAGCGAGCGCAAACAACGATGGGGGGGAATAAATAAAATAAATCTAAAAAAAAAAAAAGAATTACCATATGACCTGGCAATGCCATGTCTACGTATATAGGCAAAAGAATTGAAAGTAGGGACTCGAACAGATATTTGCACAACAATGTTCACAGTAGCAGTATTAACAACTATCAAAAGGTGGAAGCAACCCATGTGCCCATCAACCAAAATGAATGCATAAACAAAACATGGTACATATACACAGTGGAATCTTATTCAGCCATAAAAAGGTATGAAGTCCTGATACATGCGACAACATGGATGATCCTTGAAGACATCATGTTGAATGAAAGAAGTCAGACAAAACAGGACAAATACATGATCTCACTTTTATGAAATAATTAGAATATGCAAATTCACAAAGTTAGAAACTAGAACATAGGTTACCAGAAGCTGGGTCAGGGTAGGGAATGTGGAGTTAATGCTTAATTGGTAGGGCATTTCCATTTGGGATGATGGAATAGTTTTCGTCAAGGATGGTGGTGACGGTGGCATAGCATTGTGAATGTAATTAACACCACTGATTTGTAAACTTGAAAGTGGATAAAGAAAGAAATTTTAGGTTGTATATATGTTACCAGCATAAACAAAACAAAACAACAAACCATAGAACTGCACAACACAAAGAATAAACCCTATGTTTCTATGGACTATGGCTAATAGAATTAAAATTATAATCATAGTGTTTAATCAATTGTAACAAAGTTACCACGCTAATGCAAAATGTTAATGGCAAAATTGTGTGTGGGAGGGGGCTATATGGGAACTCTGTACTATCTGCATGATTTTTTTGTGAACCTACAACTGTTCTTTAAAAACAAAACAAAACAAAACCTACTACTGACTTACTGCAGAATTTAACATGCCTACCAATAAAAAAAAAAAAGTTGAACCTCTTACAGCTTTTACAGCCTTTTAGTAAAGAATCAAAATGCTGAGCTATTTAAAAATCAGAAAACCTGGGTTGAAATCCCTATATTTTATCAGGCACATCATTCTCTACATTTAACTGAAAAGAAGAATCTACATTAGAAGGTTTATGTAAAGATTAAATGAGATAAGCCAAGTCAAAGTACCTTATGGACTGTTAAATGCTATACAAATACTTTGTCATATGTGATTTCTAATACAAGTGTAAAGTTGGGCCATTAGCAAGGTTTAATGTTCAATTACCTAGACCTTCAAGAAATTCTAATTAGCATCCCAGGGTATCTGGCTCCTCCGAAATCCTTCATCTCCCCTTCCCTGCCCCAAACATGCTCACGTACATACACAACAATAGATTCACTGATTTGCCATGAGGAAAATAGTGTGCTTTCAGTTGAGAAGACAAACACTAATTCTGGACTTCTTGGTCCATTCTTTCCTCTTTTATCTCAGATGAAGGAGTTTGAAGGGGATCTGGTAGAACCAAGGGCTAGCATCCAATCCTAGTTTGGCAGTACCACCTAGAAAATAACCTCCTCTGTTTACAAGGAGTCACTGGACAAGGTTAAGCAATGAAGATTTTGAAAAGCAGATAAATAATTTCAAGGCAGAGAGTAGGCTTGGGGCTTTCTTACTCCCTAGAAAAAGTTATACTTTGCTACCTTTTGTGGTTTTATTATACAGAACATGTAGTTCTAGGGGTGTTACACTCTTGCAAAGTACCAGAATGAAGGTAGGAGGACTTCACTCAGTGGAATTTTGGAGCCAATTCCTTAGCTATCTGCAACTGCAAAACTGAGATTAATCCCAAAAGCATGATAGGTAAAGCTGGAAGAAAAGGAAATATTGGGTTCTAAACAGTAACACTCAGACCAAGTGGCAAAGGGAGAAGAAATGGGACACAAGACTTTCTTTCTTGCTTCATATTTTGGCTCTAGGGCACCGATCAGAGATCCAACCTGCTAAAGAGAAGAAGGGAAAAGAAAAAAAACCTAGAGAATTTGACCAATTTTGCTGTACATCCATCATGGTCCAGAAACCCAATGAAGAGCAAAATGGCAGAACAGTGAACCAGGTACCATCTGCTAAGGCTTGACCACTTGGCCCAACAAGGCTCTGCCAAGGAGAAACTGTCTACTGAGGAAGTCCATGAGACTGAAAAGTCACCAGTACTGTGCCTACTCACGTTACAATCAAGCCTAATCTTCTATAAGTACCTAAGCATTTTATACGTATGGGAAACAATGCCAAGAAAGAAGAGAAAAAGAGGAGGAGGAGGAGGAGAAGGAAAAGGGGGGAAAAATTAAAACAAATCAGCATGGCAGCTTAGTAACGCCAGCTAGGCAATATTTACAGGGAATGTTGAGAATATTCTCGCTGTCCTGATTTTGTGATAATCAGGGTAGGCTACACATTTGCTATATTAGAAACCATGCATGTGTCCCCAGACCTAGTTTTTCTCCCTAGGTCTGGCTTTTAGAATGCTGGTGATAAACTAAGCCTGATTTATTATATGACCATCCCGTATGGGAAATGGCAGTAACTCTAGGTATCTTTGGTCAACCTTAAGAGATATAGCAGGGGGACGAATGTGGTTCAAATGGATGGGCGTCCGTCTCCCATATGGAAGGACCTGGGTTTGATCCCCAGGACTTCCTGGTAAAAATTTAAAAAAGAAAAATATAGAAGGCGTGTGGCCATCAGGCCCCATGCGCAGGTGTGCCATCAGGCTCTGCGAGCCACACATCAAGATGATGACATAACAGGAGAGTGACACAGGGGAAAGCCAAGATGAGACGTGCCAAAAAATCCAGAACTAAGGTGGCACAGGCGGTAGGATGCCTCTCCCCCACATCGGAGGTTCCGAGGATCGAATCCCAGTTAAGACAGGAGGAGAAGGGTGAGAAGAGAGGGCAGGAAACGGACACAGAGAGTTGCCCAGCAAATGGACACAAAAACAGCAAAAACGGGGTGAGGGTGGGGGGGGGCGCAGTAAAAATGGATAAAAGTAAGTAAATAAATAAATAAATCTTTTTTAAAAAGTATAGGGGAGTAAGATACGGACTATAGTTAGTAGTAATACTTTATGATGCTTTCATAATTTGTTAACAAATGTTTCACAACAATGCAAAGTATTTGTGGTGGGGTGATGTGTGGGAGCCCTGTATGATGTTATGCATGTTTGTTTTGTTAAGTTCACAATGTTTACTGAACACTTAGTGTTTATGTATGTTCATGTATGAATGATATATTTCAATAGTTTTAAAAAATTTAAAAGAAATAAAGGGAATGAGATTCAGCCCTATGTTTGAGACCAGAATATTCAACAGAAAACTTGTTTTCTAGCATCTTTGTGAAAAATACTCTCTGAAAGGTATATCGTACAATTTTCTCTTTTGGGCAAGTAAACTTAGTACAGGGCAGAGTTCCAAGATTAAAATTTACTCTTTCTCAGGAAAATCTGAAGTTCTAACAGTGAAATTGTGTTTATATTCCACTAATTTCCCAATTCATGTCCATAGAGTTTGTTTCCTTCATGATTATGGGACTCCTATTTTTTAATAGGCCCTGGACCAAGAAACATTCTAAACAACTAGCTAATTTGGCTTTATTGTAAGCAAAAAATAAAGCCAGGACAAACAGGCTGCATCTGAAAACAAATAATAATGGTTCAAATAACTTATTATGGAATGGGTCAGAGTAGCCAATCATGGTAATTTAGAGACCTGGTTCCTCTGCAGAAAGAAGAATGCAAAACACTCAAAGGACCAAGAGTGCAGCTGAGAACTTAGCTCCTTCACAGTCAAAGGAAGGTACTTACCCATTTTCAAGGTGACAAATCAATATCCATTTATGTTAGAAAAAAATCACTCAGAAAGGGCCTTTAGGCTTTTCATTTCAATTTTTTTTTTTTTTTTTTTTTTTTTTAATAAATAGGAGCACAGAGAAAAAGGGATGTGCTCAAAATCACAAAGCAAAGTTGGTGATACAGCCAGAATCGGAATACGCATTCCTCATCTCCAGTTCATCTCTCTAATTTGGTTTTCAATTTCCTGGCCACCTAGTCTAGGTAGGTCAAAAAAAGCACCAAGGGAACTAAAGTGTTCTAATGAACTAAATAAATCTCAGAATTACTAATGAACAATATGAACAGATATTTTCTTCCCTTATCCTTCCTATGGGACAAAGAAATGTACTTTTTCATTTTCCTTGATAGAGGATTAACAGCACTGCCCTCCTTTCTGTTCCTCTGAATGAAATTAACAAAAAGGACATTCTATTCCTCTGGCAGAAGTCTTCAGTGTCACTGGCAAAAACAGTAGGAAGGTTCCTTTTACTTCCTTCAGTGAGGTTAATTATCCTTGTCTGAACTAAAAACTACCAGTATTTCTAGAGAAGCATAATATCTTTCATGTCTGATACTTCAAAGAGTAGTTGCAAAGTTTTACAGATGGTAAAGTCCTCCCTAGTAGTAGAAAGTACTTTTTTTTTGGTCTCTGAAATAATTAATTTTAAAGAAAAAAAAGGTACATTGATCTCTAATTTCATTGATCGCACTTTAGAGTTTTCATTTTGGTGTATGTAGGACCATGATTTGCTCTGATTAAAAGCATAAGGCTTAAACACACACAAAAAGATAAACAAACAAAAAAGCATAAGGCTTATGACTACTGAATTTGTGCTGGACAAAATAAGCACATTTGATAGGCAAATTCTTTTCTTTATTTTGATCTTGGTGTTGACCGCAGATCAGTTATCAATCCTTGGCATTAGTTCACATTCATTTAAAAAATATTTTCTGAATGAATGATCAATAACTCCATATATTATTCACAGAGAAGCTCAGATTTTTGTTTAAGGTAAAAGGGGAATTTTCCTTCTGTACTATCCTCTCCTTTACCAATGACCCCTGGTTCAAGCAGTATCCATTCATTAACAAATATTTAATCTGGCTTAAAATCAAGTTAGTTCACACACAGACTTTCAGATTAGTGAGGGGAGCAAAAGCAACATAATGGGTAGGAATGTAGAATCTCATATCGGTTTGAATACTGTATCCATCATTTACTAACTAGGTAACCTTGGCAAGTTGGTTAAAATTTCTCTAGGCCTTGGTTACCTCATATATAAAATATGGAAATAGTAACGTGTACCTCATAGGATTAAGAAAATTAAATGAGAAAAATTACATATAGCATTTAATATATTATAAATACTAGCAATTATTATTATCATTGTGAATTACGAAACCACATCTACAGTATCAGAATGGTCAGGGGAAACAAAAGGTACAGCAGAAAGGGAAAAGGAAAAGAGCTGAGAATAGTTTACTGAAACAAAAGGAAATGAAGTTATGGGAAGATTCTGAGGCAGACAAAAGGCAGTTGACTTTTTATTAGGATAGCATTTTTTTGGCGGGGGAGGGAGAAGGCAGGATATGAGAAGTATAATCAAATAATGCTTGTAAGACATCCACAGCCTTCCAAGGAGAAGACTGCATGCACTATCATTACAAAAAGTTTGCAAGCATTATGGGGAAGAGGCACTAGCTGCTAGTTACTGCAAGGAGTTCATGCCTTCTTTAGCACAAACAAACATCAGGTCTACCTCTCTGATGGTTGACCCCACAGCATAGAAAGTTGAATCCTAAATGAGGAAAAACAGAAAATTATCACTTACTTCTGAGGGTTCTACCTGCTTACAGTTGAATAGGTATATTTAAAAACAAACAAACAAACAAAACAAACAAAACTCTAAAGTTTAAAAATATGAACAGGATCTGACCTGATCCTCAGGACCATGTCAAATGTGAGATGATTTTTTACAGTTCTAGGCAAATGTCCAAAAAATGGGAAAAGAAGAAAACTCTGGCAGAAAAATTCCAGGAGTGGTCACAAAACTTGGAACCCAAATACCATTTCACCCTAGAGTGATTTCAGATTGGCAAAATTTTTTAGGCAAAGGCTCCTTTGTATGCAAGGCTTCTATCCTTTTAAAAAAGGAATGCGGGAAGCAGATGTGGCTCAAGCAGTTGGATGCTCACCTACCCCATGGGAGGGCCCGGGTTTGGTTCCCGGTGCCTCCTAAAGAAGGTGAGCAAGATAGCGAGCTGACGCAATGAGGAGAGACAATGAGAGACACAACAAGTAGGCAGCAGAGATGGCTCAAGCGATTGGGCACCTCCCTCCCACATGGGAGGTCCCAGGTTCGGTTCCCCGTGCCTCC
>JAQZBX010112897.1:0-10157 GCA_029593785.1 Cabassous unicinctus | reverse complement strand
CGTGGGGCGTTCCTTCTTCAGAGAGGTATTTTGGGACTTCCAGGTATCGGCTAAGAAAGGGGGTCAGGCTGTGACAGAGGGGACTGTGGGCGGCTCATTAAGCCTTGCAAGTTCCCACTGTCGGACAATTTAGCAACTGCTCTGTTTCCTTTCTTGCTTAGTGTAACCGTTGGCCAATTTGATGTAATTATGAATTCCAAAAATATAAGTAGATCATGCTTGTAAACTGATCTGTTAATCTGGGCATGATTAGGTTATGATGAGGGTGTTGAGCCCCACCCCTTGGTGGTTGGGGAATCAAATATAAAAGGCATGGCAAGAGCAGTTTTGAGAAGCAGTCTTTTGAGAAGCACTTTTGATGTTGGAAAGAAGGCCCCAGGAGAAGAGAAGCGAGCCTTTCGCCTGATCGTCTACAGCTGACCTTGTGGAGGAAACAGGAGCTAAGCCCGGAGAGAAACGCAGCCCCAGGAAGAGAGGAACCCAAGAAGCCTGAACCCTGGGCAAATGTTGGCAGCTGTCTTGCTCCAACACGTGGCAATGGATTGTGGTGAGAGAAGAAACTTAACGCTTTATGGCCTGATATCTGTGGACTTCTACCCCAAATAAATACCCTTTATAAAGACCAACCCATTTTTGGTATTTCACATTAGCACCCCTTTGACTGACTAATACACTTAGCAAGACTAGGAGCAGGGCTTGTGTGCTTGTTTTGGTAAAAACTGTAAAGAAGGTAGCTAGATTAGTGCGATGAATTCTTTTACACAGCAAACCTGGGAGAGGCAGGGAGGAGAATATAAAGTCGAGCTGGCAGCTTTGAAGAGAGAATGAACTGCAAAAAAAAAAAAAAATGTAAGTCTCTGGGGCCCAACACAAGAAAATGGGAAATCTGAAGCTTCTACGACTGAGGCTTACCCAGCCCTGCACGGTCATACAAGGACTTAATTTCTATTAATGAAGATGGAAGAGGAAGGCTATTGGCCAGCAGCAGATTGTAGTATTGTTCCCAGTTTTTCTCTCCCTCTTTCCCCGTGAGAGGAATGCACATCTCCACTCGTTGCCACGAGATCAACCGTGCCTGCCTTGGGTGGAGTATATTTCTCTACCCCAAGACCATTTGGCTTCACCAGATGATTTGATTTGGGCAATGTGATTGGGAAGGGCCGTGTGCCAGTTCCCGGCAGAAGCTTCCGGAGCCTTTAGGATTTTTCTCCTGCTCTCCCGTGTCTTTTCTTCTGCCCAGCGATCAGTAAGTCCCAGACACGGGCTCTTCTTCCGACCTACATCCCAGAAGACGAGGTTCCACTGGATGCAGTGTGAACAATCTTTGTGATTCTCAGCCTTTGCTTTTCTGGGGTTGTTTGCTCTCACATTGCTCTATAATTGGATGGAGGTGAAGAGAGGGTGAGAAGAGAGGCAAGCCCCATCTCCTCTCAATTACTTGAAGTGTTAAGGCAGGAACTACAGTGGTATTGTGAATGAATTTTCAGAAAATGATGTGGCGGCAGAGGAATGGGCTGGAGCGGAAAGGACAGTCCTTGTGGTCAGGGAGGTTTCTGGTAAGAGTGAGCTTTCAACTTTTAGAAGGATATGAAGGCGTCAGCCGAAAAAACATCCCAGCAGGGAGACCTCTCCAGCGAGGCAGAAACGCGTAAAATAGGATGGTGTCTGCAAAAAGCAGGGAATGGGTGCCCTTAGGTTGTGTGTGGCGGTGTGTGTTCCTTGGAAGGGGTTTCGATTTCATCCCGAAATCTCTGGGGAGCCAATGCAAGGTTTTAAGGAGAAGCAATAGTATCACATTTAGACTTTAGAATGAACAGATTGGAGAATCTCTTAGGCAACAGGATGTGCTCCAAATGTGTTCAGTGGCCGAAAGAAAACAGCGACACCTACTGCCTGCTAGACTCTCCTCAGGGTTTTGTTTGCAAAGGTGTCCTAGGGGACCACATCATTAAAGGGCGGCAGGATTGGGTTTCAATTTCTATGAAAAAAATACAGGCAAGGGAATTTGGGTACTTTTGCCCCCTTAAAAGGGAACAACATGAGATCATAGGCCCTGTGATGTTGAGAGAAGATCTAACTGGAGAAGGTATCTGCACTTGACCTCTGCTTCAAAGGCAGGGCTCAAGACGTTGCAAGTGTCTATTACAATCAGTTTATCATCTTTAATGGAAACACAAAATCTGTACCCAGCAATCCACTCTTTTTCTGAGCTGTCAAGCGGAGCCTTTATAAGTAAGAGATGCGTAAATACGTGTGTGTGTGTAGGAAGGTGGTAGAACGGTGGTGTGGGGATGGGTGAAGGCAGGGTTTAAAGTAAGTGAAGAGAATCAAAGGGAAGGAAGAGAGAAAGAAAGAGCCATGGAAAAGGTAAATCATATCTACATGAACAATGGCAATTTACTTTAGGAAACGGCAGCGGGCGTCAGCAGATATCTAACGTCGTCTGGCTATGAAAGGGGCAACCTTTCTAGAGAGAGGGGGATTGCACAGGGCAGAAGAAGAGGCCTTGTTCTTTGCTGTGCCAGATAGAATGTGGCTTTTATTAAAGTAAGAAAGGCTGAAGGAAGACGGGTGTTGACAGTGGGCAGAATTCTAGTGAAATCCTTCAAGTGCACTGGCTGCGGATTCCTCGGCAGCCACCAGGCGTGGGGATGGCTGTAAAGCCCTGTCGCTGAGCCACCCTCCCTAGCAGCCTTTCCGCGAGGGGTAGCCGGCTCAGGACAGGCTTTGTCAGAAGGAGGCAGCACAAAGTCTGTGGTCACCGTGTGAAAGAGGCCTGGGTAAATTATAAATATTCATCTTGGGCTGAAGTCAACTTGATCAAGACTCCTCTTCCATGACGTGAGTCTACAGAACCTGTTTGTTCAAACAGTTCTCTGTGTACTGATCTTATTCATCAATGCACGTCTCCCCTTTGTTAGCCGCTAACATTCGCTCTCCTTCCCTTGGAGTTGCTTCCTGTCAGGAGTGACTCTAGAGTCTAACCAGCTCTCAAATTCCTTGCTATTTCCTGAAAACAAGCCAGACCTCTTAAGGGTTTTACTGTTGATCGCTGTGGAGAATCAATCAGAGATAACAGATCTGTGGATGTTGCAAAGGTAATTAAGTTTCCAGAATCTGAAAAATCCTTTATCATCTGGGCCAGGTTGCCTTCAGAGTGTTCCCTGGCTTTATCCTGAACAGCCCAGCATTTCCAAATTGAAATTACTCAGGTCACTGTCATACGTAATAGATTGCATTATTTGTTCAGAATTATTGACTCTTTTCCCACGCTTGCCATGCTTCCCAGAGGCAGAGTTTACCTCCCCACTGCACCGATTTTGGAGTTGGCCACAGACTTGAGGTGGCCGTGGAGTGTGGGTGGAGGCGCACATGCCCTGCCAAACAGAAGCTCTCGATGCAATTGCTTTAAATGGGATCACCTCTTGCACTGGCTGTCTGCTGGAGCATGCCTCAGGCTAACTTCTGCTGTGAAGGGACTTGGCAGGTGGACTTAAGGTAACCAATCAGCTGAACTTAAAGTAGGGAGATTATCCTGGGTTATCCAGGTGGTCCCGAAGTAAGCACATGCAATCTTAAAAGCAGAAGAGGTGATCCAGAAGGGGAGGTCAGAGAGATCTGAAGTGTGAGGAAGGACATGACCTGCCATTGCTGGCTTTGAAGATAGAGGAAGGGGGGCCACAGACCAAAGAATGAGGGTGGTTTCCAGAAGCTGAGAGTAACCTGTGGCTGACAGTCAGCAAGGAAATGGTGGCCCCGATCCAACAACTTCATGAAGCTGAATTCTGCCAACAATCTGAAGGAGCAGATTCTTCCCCAGTCTCCAGGTAAAAGCCCAGCCAGGGTTCACCTGGACTTAGCCTCGTGAGACGTGAAGCAGGGAACCCAGTGGATCCTGCTGGACTCTGAACTACAGAACTCCGAGATAAAACATTGGTGATGTTTTTAGCTGCTATTTTTAAAGAAGCTTTAGAGTACATAAATTTTACATAAAAATATAAGGGATTCCCATATACCCCTCTTCTTGCCCCCCCACCCTCCCACATCAACAACATCCTTCATCAGTGTAGTACATCTGTCACAATTGATGACACACACTGAAGCATTGCTTCTAACCATGAACCACAGTTTACATTATAGTTTACATCTGTGCTGCACAATTTTGTAGGCTATGACAAAATATACAGCGGCCTGTATCCGTCACTGAAATGTCATGCAAGACAAATCCAATGTCCCAGAAATGCCCCATGTTACACCCTATTCTTTCCTCTCCCATCCCTCAGAAACTCTGGTGGCCACTGCCTTTATGTCAATGATAAGAGTTCTTCCATTGCTAGAATAATAACAAGTCTATAGTAGAATAATAAGAAGTCTACTTTAGTCCATTGTTCATTCCCCAATCTTGAGGATTTGGGATGGTGATGCCCACTCTGCTTCTAATTGAGAAGGGGCTTAGATCCCATGGAGCAGATGGATGGAGCTATCTTGCTTGTAGTTACAGACACTCTCTGTTCCTTGGGCTGGGCGTTGTCCATCATCATCTCCTTGTTAGTTGTCCTGGGTGAGTCCGATGAACTGGAGAGTAGGTGTTGCAACTCTGCTGAGATTCATGGCTCCACTGGCACATGGACGGATCAAAGATTTAAGTCTCTTGGTCATTTATTTATCGAGGATAGTGCTAATTATAGGTTCAAGTAAAAGGAGCAGAAGAGCCAGGGGTAGAGAACCTGTAAATGAGTCTAACTCTGTTACACTGGGCATCATAAATTCCAAAGTAAGGTCCACTAACAGGGTGCCGAATTCCTGAGCTGTCTGCCCTGTTTATAGTTTCTGGCCCATCCACTCTTTTGTTGATTGTTTTGATCTCCTCTCTCCATCACTTTAATGAAACAATTATGATCAAAGTTTCCAGTTATATTTTGTTGCTAAATCCTATGGATGCTTTTTAGGCCTAACTTAATATCCCTGTAGCAGTGCTGTTTACTATTTCTTCTTGAAACTCTCCCCTCCCTTGAATTCATGACATCACTCTCCACGTTTTCCTGTTCTCTCTCTGTCTCCCCTCACTTTCCTACAATGGATTTCTTTCCTTTGCTGTCACTGAAATATTTGTGTTCCCCAGATTTCTATCATTTGTTCTCATTTCATGACCTTTTCCTGGTTGGTCTCTTTTTTTCATGATTTCTACTACACAATGATGAAACAAAGTCTTTATCTATAGCTCTATAACTGTTATTACATAGTCAACATTTGTACTTCACTTGGTCCCACAGATACTTTAAGAACAACTTGTCTTAAACTGAAGTTTTCTTCCCTCAACTTTTCCAGTTCAATTCTCTCCTCTTATATTGTCTACTTGTGAATGACATTTTGTTTAGCCATGTATCAGCTAGGGTTAAGATAACAGAAAACCCCAAATAACTGAGTTAAAATAGATGTTAGGCTCTCACATTAAAAAAAAAAACAACCCAGAGCTAAGCAAATCAAGGCCGATACGGTAGCTTCTTAGTCATTGAGCATCCAGGTTATTTCAACCTTTCTACCTCAACATCCTAACACATGTCCTCAAGGTTACCTCATGTTCCAAGATGGCTACCAGAGATCCTGCCATTGTGTGGGATTCTAGGCAACAGGAATGAGGATTGAGGGAAGACCAGCTAAGGCTGTGTGGAAGACTGGGGTATAAGAACTTTAATGGGATATTGCCACTTGAGGAAAGTTGAATTCTGTTACTAAACAAGATGGGGAGAATGAATATTAGATAGCTAACTCTTAATCTCTGCAACCACCACTCTTCCACCCCCCCACCCCCCCACCTCCCAAATGCCAACACTGGAAACTTGGGAGTCATCTCTAGATTCCTCTTCCTTTCTTATTCTTCAAATCCAATCAGTCATCAACTCCTGTATGTTCATTTTTTTAATTCTCACTTTCTTTAATTTAGGCTTTCCTTATTTCTAAGCTATGATGATATTGATGATGATAACTGATATTATTGAACCCTTACCCTGTCTCACTATGGAAAGTGCTTTACATGTGTTTCCTAAATTTATCCTCACAACAACTCTATTTGGGTATTTTTATTATATTCATATGCCAGATTATAAAACTGAGGTTTAAATGATTAAGAAATTTGCTTGAAGTCCCTTGGTTAGCAAGTGGAAGAGCTTGAACTGATTCTAGGTCTTTCTACCTTTACTACCCGATACCATTCATATGGAAAGCCCATTGACAGGAATGGGACTGAACCTTGGGGGCACCAGAGATTCAATCCCTAAACCATGCTCTCTTTCAGGTCTGGCCTCTTCCAGGCCATTCTAAAGGTGAATGATTGCTGAGTGACCGCTCTCAAATGCATATCTTACCCTGCTTCTTCCCTGCTTAAAACTTTCAATGGTTTTCTATAACTTTCTTTTTTTATACTTAAAAAAATTTTTTTTAGATTACATAAATGTTACATAAAAAATATAGGGGAGTCCCATATGCCCCCCACATTTCCACATTAACAACATCCTTCATTAGTGTGGTACATTTGTTACAATTGACAAACACATATTGGAGCATTGCTACTAAGTGTGGATTACAGTTTACACTCTGTTCTGCACAATTTTGTAAGTTATGACAACATATATAATGGCCTGTATCCTTAATTGCAACATCATTCAGGACAATTCCAATGTCCCGAAAATGCCTCCATATTACACCTGTTTTTCCCTCTCCCTCCCCTCAGAATCTCCGGTGGCCACTGCCTTTATATCAATGATAAAAGTTCTTCCATTGCTAGAATAATAAGAAGTCTATGGTAGAATAACCGTAAGTCTAGTCTAGTCCATTGTTCATTCCCCAATCCTGAGGATTCTGGGATGGTGATGCCCACTCCACCTCTGATTGAGAGGGGGCTGTGATCCCATCGGGCTGATAGATGGGACTGTCTTATTTGCTGTTGCAGACTCTCTTTGTTCCGCGAGATGGGCGTTGTACATCATCATCTCCTTGATAGTTGTCCTGGCTGAGTCCAATCAATCCTAAACCCTTTAGCTGTCACATGATCCCAGCCCTCAGCCCATGGCAGTCCCCTAGACACAGCCTATGCCTAAGCCTTACTGCAATGCTAAGTTTCTTGGCATGCGCTATACGTTCTCTGGGCTTCAGCTCTCATGTTCCCTCTCTCTGGAATGCTTTCCCTGTCCCTACAAGAAATACTTCCTGACCTTCTCTCTCACCAGCTTGGGCTCATTTCCCTTCCTCTGGGATCCCTTAGCAGGCTGTGGGTACTTCTCAATTAAATAGTGGGTTTCCTGCCATTTTGTAATTGTCTATTTCTCTGTCTGTCTTCCCTACTAGTCTCCAAGCTCCTTGAGGGAATGGAGAATGTCTTAATGACCTTTGTTTTAAGTCTAGAATCTAACAGGAGGCCTGAATAAATAGTCATTGAATTAGTAAATGTGCAACCAGAATAAAGATTCTAAATAAATATCTCTTGCTCCATGCTTAAATCATGTTTACATAAACATTCCTAAAAACTTTAACAATAGTAGAAAATGGGTACAATGTCGTCTTTTTTCGTAAAACAAATACACACTGATTCTTCTGATGTACTTGAGTGGGAAGAGAGACGGTCTTACCTGGCATCAAAAGGGTGTGGATTTTGAAATCAGACTCAACTGTGTTTGAATTCTAGCTCAGACAATATAAGTCTTACAACCTTGGGCAAGTTGTTTAACTACTTTGTACTTTGGAATTCTTATGTGTAAAAATAGAGGGAGTTAACAATACCAATACTTACTTTAGGATTGTTGAAAGGAGTAAGATAAAGCATAATATGAGACTTCTGGTTTACTGCTTATTACATAGAAGAAAACCAATAAATAAACCTATGCTTAATTCCTCCTTCCCATCCTCTTTTTTCTCTCTTCTTCCTCATTTTCCATCTCAGACAGAACTCATCTTAATAGAATAAAGAACTGTGAATTCAAAGATGGATGTGTACACCTCAGTCCTCCTGCCTATTGAGTTATGTTTTAAATTGTCTTTTGAAATCGTGTATCTTTCATTTTTTTCCTTTGAGTTACGTTTCTTTGTTTCACTCTCAGCCCCTAATATAGTGCCATGTGCAGAGTTTATTCAGTAACATTTATGCATTCAGGAACTATCACTTGGGCTCCCATGGTTTCAAAGTGCCTCGCTGGAAGGAGGATTTCTGGGGTGGGGGAGGGCTGCAGCCGCAGCTGCTGACCTGACCATCAGGAGCCATCTGTTTGGCCAGCACTTGATTGGCTGAACATAGAAGGGAATGAAAACCAATCAAGAAAGATGACCTTTCCTGGAATTAAGCAGTTTGTAAGCAGCTGCAGAGATCCTGGGACCCCAGTAAAAGCAAGCAGATTCGCCTGGCTTTTATGTTGGCCTCACATCAAACTCGTTAATGCCAATAAAAAAGAAATTGAGCTGGTCTTTGTTGTGAGCCTGATGAAGCCTTTGCTGCTTGCACAAGATTTCTCCCTTTGATTTCCCTCTCTTTGCCTTTTTCTGTTTCCTTTTATTCAGTGTCCTTCTTGGCAGTGGCTCTTTTACTCTTTATTTTCAAATGGGGGGTGGAGGGTGGAGAAGAGGAAGGAAAGTTTAAAAAACCAATACATTTTAAAGTGAGTGTTTAGCCTTTCTCCAAGGTGATGTGCTTAGACCCTCTCAAATCCAAATCTGGGATGGCTCTGCCATAGACTGATGGGTGGTGAGGCTAAGGGGGGTACTGCCAAGCTGTAGGCAGGACCCGAGGGAGAGCTGATTCCCTCTCTCCCCACTGAATCACACCACTTGATGTGAAACATCACAGTTGGAAAGACTGGCAAGGCAGGGCTCTAACTTACTTATACGTGGTAAGTTAGGTTGTAGATAACTCGTCTCAAGCTGATTTAATCAAAAGAGAGACTTTATTAGCTCAGATAACTGAAAAATCCTGGGTAGAACTGGCTTTAGGTAATGCCATCAGAAATTAGTTTCTCTCCGTCTCTTGGCTTTATAGTCAGTTTCGTTGCCAAGCTGCATGTGGGGGGGTGGCAACGGCAGGATAATAGCCTAAATCTAAATTCAGCAGGAAAACAAAAGAGTATCTCTTTCCTATAGCTCCTGGATAGATCCTGAGATTAGTTATGACTGGACCAATTCCAGGCAGAGGAGTTTGCCCACTGGCCAGGCCCAGGTCATCTGCTCACGTTGACCAGTCACTGGGCTGGGGGATGCTGGGGCCACAGCTGTCAGGTCCCATCTGGGCTGGACCCACCCAACCATATGGAAGAAGAGAAAGGGTTTGTATTCCTAAGAAGAGAGAAGGAGACTTGAGACACTATTGCTATAAAGAAAAAAAAAAAAGAATGGATGCAAGGTAACCAAACTAAGAACCAGATAATGGGTAAGAAGATTCAGTCTCTTGAGTCATGCCATTCAAACCATATTTAGACCATCACCATGATGTCTCTGGGTTTATGCTTTATTCCAATATTCCAATAACCATAATCAGCATTTTATTAATTACCGTAAGGATATGGATTAGAGTACTTTGTGTTATATTTGTCTCATTTTATGTGTATTAGTCTTTTTTTTTTTCAGATACCGGGGCCAGGGATTGAACCTAGGACCTCACATGTGGGAAGTCGGCGCTCAACCACTGAGCTACATTGACTCCCCTGAGTTGGTTTTTCCATTTATTTGCCTATTGTTTGCTTTCTGTGTTTTTAGGAGGCACTGGGGCCTGAACCCAGGACCTCCCACATGGGGAGCAGGCGCTCAACTGCTTGAGCTATATCTGCTCCCGTGTATTGGTCTTATATCTGTATACTTGAAAGCATAACTACTTTTTGGTTCCTCACAAAGGCTGACATAATCATTCTTCTTTCCTTTAAAATTTTTGTTGTTGGCTTGCTAATTGGAAGAAAAAAACACCTGGGGAGGCAGGTGTGGCTCGGTCAATGGAGCTCCCGTTTGCCATGCGGGAGGCCCCAGGTTCACTTCCCGGGGCCTCGTGAGAGCAGGCCGGCTCGCACAGCGCGAGGGGCTGATGCAGCAGGACCTCACAGCAGGGGGGAGATAGGCAGACACAGAAAAAACTCACAGCAAAGTGGACACAGCAAACACAAGCAGCAAGGGGGGGATAGATAAAT
>JAQZBX010112896.1:0-10155 GCA_029593785.1 Cabassous unicinctus | reverse complement strand
CCAGTCAAGAATCTAATCTAGGATCATGCATTGTGTGTTGTTGTAATGTCTCCTTAGTGTCTTTTAATTTGGAGCCCTTCTTTGTCTTTATTGACCTTGGCGTTTTTGAAGAGGACAGAACAGTTACTGTGAAGAATGTCCCTCAGTGGTTAGATTTAGGTTATGCATCTTTGGCAGGAATATTGAAGAAGTGGTATTATGTCCTTCTTAAGGCATCGTATCAGGTGGCACCTGTCAGGTTGTCCCATTATTGATGATTTTGTCTTTAATTGCTTGCATAAGGTGGAGCCTGTCAGATTAAACCCACCGATTTTAATCTATGAATGATTCTTTTCTGAGTCTTTATTACTGTGATGGTTGCAAAGTGATGATTTATATTAATATATATTAATTATATATAACTGTGGCTGTATTTAAAATTATCAAAAGCAGTTCATAAAGATGCCTTTTTAATAGTTATTGTTAATGAAATGTCCTTTGATTTTGTACAATCTTGATAGTTGAGAGGTCTTTTGATGCCAAACTGAAACTATTATAAAATGGAAACCTTTCCATTGATCTTGTCAGATGAGCATTTAATGTGCACAGGTGGTATAGGAATGCAGTTGTAGGTTGTTTATAACTTTTTCTTAATCCTTAGATACAAATTGGGGCTATCCTTAAATACAGATCAGAGCCAAGAAAGCCAAGTGTGTTCTATTACTTACTGGTGATAATTATGCAACTTCTTTACTACTTAACTTAATCTATAAGCTCAGGCTCTTTCCTTTTAACCATAACACACAACCATCTACAATTGCCCTGTCTGACAGTTTCTTGTGTTTGGAAGCTGTAGAGAGTAGAGGTTTAAAGCATGAGCTCTGAAACCTAGGTTCAAATCTTGGCTTTATCATTTACTAGCTTTGTGACCCTGATCTTAAACTTCTTTGCTACAGTTTCTGCATCTGAAAAAATGGAAATAATTGTATGTCCTTCACAGAGCAGTTCTGAGGATTAAATGAGCTAATTATATAAGATACAGTAGAGTGCCTGGCACTTAGTAATTGCATGGTAAATATTAACTTTTAGTATTATTTAGCTTTACTGATTAGCAACTAAAAGTACTAAGTGTGAGGTACTTGAGCATATGCTTTTCTCTTTTTCTTTTCTTTCTTCTTTTTTATAGAATGCTTTTTTCACATGAAAATATCTTTCTACTTCATAGTCCATAAGAAGTTTATAAATTTGTTCCCCTCAGTGTAATTTTAGATGTCATGTCAATTATAAATGACATTTCCATACCTGAGCTTGAAGACTTGGGTCTGTAAATGTAAATTAAAAATTTAATACCATGTAGTATGTTTTTCTTTAACCTTTTTGAAGGTTAGAAAATTATGTATTGGGAAGCGGGTGTGGCTCAATCGATAGAGCTCCTGTTTACCATATGGGAGGCCCCGGGTTCGCTTCCCGGGGCCTCCTTGTGAGGGCAGGCCGGCCCGCACGGCGCGGTGGGCTGATGCAGCAAGACCTCACAGCATGGGGGAGATAAGCAGACACAGAAAAAACACACAGCAAATGTACACTGCAAACACAAGCAGCAAGGGGGGGATAAATAAATAAATAAATAAAATCTTTAAAAAAAAAAAAAGAAAGAAAATTATGTATTTACCAACAAGTAGAATAGTAAGGATAATGGTAAGAGAAAAGGCAATCATAGATAATAGAAATAACTGGGGAACATGATGATTTTGTGTTGATAGAAACATCATTTTCTTGGGGTAGATCATCAAAAAAATTTTAAATGCTTTTTATATGATGGGAGAATTGTAAATATGAGGGGGAAAAAAAAAAACACGTAAAGTTGAGAAGGGCCTAAAAGGAGAAATAGTGGAGAATTAAATAAAAAAGACTTAACAAGGATTTTCCAGGGAAGACCTTCATAAAATAGCATTTCTCCTTTTACCAATCTCTTCAGTTTTCAAGAGTTGTTTTTCTCTTGCATTCCCAAGAGGATCTTTGCATTTTACAGTTTTACATTTCTTATAAGCTTTTACAAAAGTGATGTGAAAAAATTTTGGTTTTTAGTTCTGTTACATGATAAACTTTTCTTTATAATTTTGGAGAAATGTTACTTGCTTAGCTGATTCCCTCAAACAGTAACCTACTACTACTTGGTTTATCTTTTCATTCGTGAGTCTGAGAGAAATGTTTTATAGCCAAAACATTAAGAGCAAAAGTATTTTTACAGTGTTTATTGGGTCTTATAATCTTAATGGTATCCATTATATTTTAATGCTCTTTTGATTTTGTAGACATATTTTTTAGGTTAAAGTTTAAAAGATAATTGTAAACTCTTATATCAGTAAGTATGGAATTGTTAACATCTTATAAATGCCCCTTATTTTTAGTGAGATGAAACTTTTAGATATATATGTTACAAATTTCAGATTACTTGATCCTTCACATAGAGACTAACAGGCTTAACAAAAATCAAAAGGTTCAGTTATGCACAATTTTAAGTTGCTATTTGTCTTTCCTTTATCTCCCCCCTCCCCATCTATTATTGACAACTTAAGGAAAGTGGGGCTGTATCTGAGGGTGAGGCGATAGGCAGCTAGAGAAACTGATGGGGAAGAAGGTGTCTGGTAGGTAGAATCTTTCCTCCTCCACCACTGTCTGCCTCTGGGCCCCAAGTCCGAGCGGTGTCTTGGAGTCCTCACTCTCTTTTACCTTCTATATCCTGTCAGGAGTCCAGACTGTTACTTCCTCTACCATGGTCTTTCTCATTTTGTTCCACCACTGACATCCCGGGTCAGGTCTCGACTCCCACGTCTCTCATCTCATCTCTGACCACTTTTTCCTCCTCTGACCAAGCACGCACACGCATCAGCATCGGCTTCATCTGCATAAAGCACAGTTCTGATGCCCTGGCCCTCTTTGGCAGAAGTCTTTAGCGGCTCCCTGGCCCCAGCCACAGCAGGTCTAACTGAGTGCTGCTCCAGCTGTGGGTTTAGGTCCTGAGACAGCCTCCAGCTGTTTGCAGTGAGATCAGTACAGAAGCTGAGAGTTATTACAAACTTCTGCAGAGTTTAGCTACATTAAATTATATCTGTAATAATTTTCAAAATCGGGATTGTACTTTGTATGTCTTCGCCATCCCCCATTAGTAAAAGGTTTATGGCCTATGGAAATTAAAAAAGAAAAAAATAATAAAAGCAGGTCCTTCACAACAGGTAGTTTGAGTAGCACTGGTCTAAATTCCCTTGTCATCACGGTCGATCCCTGCCTTGCCATATTATTCTCATCACTTGCTACTTTCCTACAGCACTCCCATTCCAAAATCCAAATATTTGCTTTTCTTAAAACACACCCTGTGTTTGCCCACCTTTTTATTTTGCTCGTGTTTGTTTCTTCTTTTGAAATTGCCTCTCTTCATACTTGGCACAGGTAGGTAGAAGGACTGTACCACCCGAAAGCTGGGTTCTGCTGCTTGTCTGCCCTGTCCCTCACTCTGCTACATCTGCATTCCCTGGTCTGGTTTGAGGACCAGGCCTGGGGATGGGAAAGGCAGCTCAGCAGACTAAGAGTGCCTGGAGCCCATCAGAGGAGCACAGGGGAGAGGACACCTGACCAGACCTCTTGCCTGCCATCAGCTCATGCGCAGCTGTGGGCTTCGCCTGCATTTCTTGGGCAGAGGGCACAAGCCACCGATGGGTAGCTGATTGAATACCTCATGAGTATCAGTGCTTCATGGGTATTGAGTGTCTCCTGTATGGTGGCATGAGTATTTGGTGGTGCTTGGTTCTTTCGTTCCTTCGTGTCTGTGTTTAGGGCGTATGTGCTCTACTTACTTTTTCTGTATCTAACATTTCACAAGCTACTTGCTCTATACTTAGCTTCATCTCTCTTCCTTATATGTTTCTCTTATTTTCTATATTCTTAACCCTGTATATTCTTAACTATTCACACATTATGCCCTTCCCACAAGTAAAAGTAATTTTTCTTCTGTGAACTCTCAACTTACCTGCCAGTCATCGCATTGTTAGGGCAGGGTATGTAGACATGTCTTATATTCCATTTCCTATTAGGATTAAACTCTTGAGCCTCTTCATCCCCACTGTATCTTGCAAGTACAGCTTGTTCTAGTAGATAGTTGCAATTGATCATATCAACATCTGGTTAGCTCAGTGAAAGCACTAAACTGAGGTCACAGTTTAGTCTCCATGTGGACATTTATTCGCTTAGTTTCCTGTCCTCATACAAACCCTTTAATGTGGTCAAATGTGTGTTCTTGGTTACATGGAGCGCTAGGTAAGAGAAGTAGCACCAGTATTGCGTAAAATAGTTCTGTACCCCTGGGGCATGAGCTTCTCTGTTCCCATTCACAGGGCAACATTATAGCATTGTTTTTCAAGGTAAGGAAAGGTAGATAATAAAGGTAGCAGAAGAAAATGTCTGAGTTTGCCTGTAGATAATCTTTGTAAGTAGAGAACAAGAGATTGTAGCTCAATACATAAGGAACTAGAAAGTGGTATTTGTTTTAGACTTGAAGCAAAAAAGCCAAATGTCAGAGAACTTGGAAACTAATAACTAGAATCATCAAATGTTAAAGTTAGAAGCAACCTTAGAGGAAACTAGATCCCAAGAGATGAGATAACATCAGAACTCAAGTTTTCTGATTCTCTAAGTCAGTGTTGACCTTCTTATATAGGTACAAGAATTTAGTTGTGTATCTATGTTAGAAAAATCCAAAATTGCTAAGAAGAAATAACTTGAGATGAAGTTTGAAATTTACTTCAACAAAAGAAGTAGCACTTGAGAATTATAGTGTTTCTAAACTATGCAAAACCATACAAAAAATTAGTGAATAGCATTGTGAGGTCTAAGTGACAGGTTGAAATGAGGAGCCATTGCTTTTTTACATTCTAGCATACATTAGAATACAATTATAATATGTCAAGTTTTTATCAATTCATTCTTTTAAATGCTAAAGGAAGGATTTTAGAAACCGCATCTAGTTTTCCACATAATGAAATGTGCAGGATAAAGAACAGGAGTACGAATGAAAATTGAGTTGAGATAGACTGAAGAAATGTCCTTTCTTTCCACTGAAGTATATCAATTAACACTCTGGACCCATGTAGGTTAGGGTATAAGATTCTCCTTTTAGCTATTTTGTGTTTATTTGCACCATGATATTGATTTGTGGCCAATGTGTATAACCAAGCAGAAGGAAAACTATGAATTTTTAGTGGAACTAATTTCGATCAGCCCTCCAACACCCCTGCAGCCTTCCATATTTGCCAGATCAGCTCTTATTCCCACTTCCCCTCACTGGCTAACTGGCTGTCTCAAACCTCTCTGCTTCACGAGCCCCTGCTCCCAAAAGACCGCCCCCCTTACTTTCAGCACGTATTTTATCCCCTACTTCCCTGAGAAAGATACAGCATGAAGTGGGTATGCCTCCTCCTAAACTTGTATCTTCCACGCATTCTTCCACCCAGAAAACATGCCCCTTAGCCCGCTGGAGGGTTGTCCCTCTGTCTGTGTCCTGGATGCTGACCCACCTCCAAGACTTAGCCTCATCCTGTGTTTAGCCCTTGACTCTCCTGTTCTCCTTAACTTCCTCTCAACTGGCCCTTTCCTTTCCTGTAAGTATGTCTGGTCTCTCCCATCCTGGAAAAAGAAAAGTAACTACTTATCAAAAAATCAACAATAGTGACTCTTCTAATATGTAAACATGATCATGTTATTTCTCTGCTTAAAAATCCTTCAAAGTGACCCTACTGATACATTTAATGATAATCAGACTTTGGAGCTCTGGTTTTATTATAGCCATTAGCCATCTTCTTTTTGTCTTCCCACCTTCTTCTGCAAAAGTACGACACAGCATTTACTCATTTGTTAGAAGTTAAATATAGTGAATTTTCTTAGCTATTTTTAGTATAATTTCATATTATCTATCCATTGCTATCATTCAACACAGTGTTAGCTCTGTTCTTTGTCTTAGGAGTTGCAAAATAAACCATGGAACTCAAGATAACATTTATTAAACATCTAAGAGATTTGAGATCAATAAAACACTTTTTAGCTATGTATCAGCTCTCAAATTGCTCAGGACTTTTGTTGATGGCACAAAGAATATATAGGTTGACATGCTTGTTTAAAAGACAGTATATGATTATTAACATTCACTGTAATATAATTATAACTTAGAAGTTTGTGAATATAAATTCTCAGTCTAGTATTTATTTTAAAGATAGAAAATATTCATAAATAAATGTGAGACAGAAGTGGATTTTGTAAGTAAAATTTGTTCATCTTAGTGAAGTGCGTTTAGCCAGGCCTAGCGCAAATCAGTGATTGGATTTAAAAAATAGAATTCAATGAAATTTATTCTTTTTATTTTATTTTTCCCTTAGCAACTCATTTAAATGAAATTTTCTTAAGTTGGTTAAAAAGTTATTAGAGAGGAGCAGAGGTAGCTCAGTGGTTGAGCACCTGCTTCCCATGTACAAGGTCCTAGGTTCAATTCCTGGTATCTCCAAAAAAAAATTTATTAGGCACCATTTTGAATGAATTCAAAAGCTGACATGTTTCTTCATTGTTCTAAAATCTTGTAGAATTTTAATAAGTGCTACCTTTAAATTCCATATCTAGAACAATTTCAATTATTGTATTTTTTAGGTCTGGAATATCCATTTGGTGTTTTTTTTGTTTTTTTTTAAGGTTTCTCGTTCTCTTCTGAAATTTTTTTGTGCATTTAATTCCTTGATATTTTCATAATAGTTATTTTTAAGTTCCTCTAAGGTAACTCCAGTAAATGCTCTCCTATGAATCTGTTTCTGTTGACTGCCCCTCTTCCCACCCCCTCAGATCTTGGTCAAATCTCGATCTCTTTTATGCCTGGTTATTATGGATTATATTCTAGATATTATAGGTGAAAACTTGTGGGGATAATTTGAGCCTTTGTTTGGTTCTTCTTCCAGGAAATTAGGTTGAGGGCAGTTCCCCTTACTTTGGCGAAGATGAGGTGACCTGCTGGCCGTGTTTCCTGTGACAGCTGGTCTGCCTTGGGTATACCTATTCTTGTAGGGCATAACCCTTTCAGGTCCCACCTGAAAGTCTAGCCTGAACTCCAGCTTTTCTCCCAACTCTGAGTCTGCTGAGAGCTCAGCTCTTTTGGCCTCCAAATGTAACTTTCTGTCAGCTTTTCTAGTTGCTATCAGCAGGAGAAGTTTGTCTAAAAGGGGCTAATCTGCCCTCACCAAAAGAAGAAATTTTTTATCCTTTTTTAAGGTTTATTTTTGCAGTATATACTGAGTGTGTTGTCAGTTTCTTTACTTATTAGGAGTACACTGGAAGCGGGTGTGGCTCAGTGGATAGAGCCCCCGTTTACCATATGGGAGGCCCGGGTTCGCGTCCCGAGGCCTCCTTGTGAGGGCACGCCGGCCTGAGCGGTGCGGTGGGCTGATGCAGCAACCTCACGGCAGGAAGCGGGTGTGGCGCAATGGCTAGAGCACCCGTTTACCGGCGCCTCCTTGTGAGGGCAGGCCGGCTCCCACAGCGCCGTGGGCTGATGCGGCAAGACCTCACAGCAAGGGGGAGATAAGCAGACACAGAGAAGACACGCAGCGAATGGACACAGCAGCACAAGCAGCAAGGGGAGGATACATAAAATAAATAAAATCTTAAAAAAAGGAGTACACTGTCCAAGTTTAGAGACTTAACACTTTATTCCCCCTTCTCTTTAGCTGTGATGTTACTTCAGTAAATACCTGTGCCTTGCCTAGTAGAAATTGTCAAATTTCTGTCAGGGACGCTGTATAGATTAACATGTAAACCTATAGAAGTGAGTTCATCACATTTAAGGACTACAGCAAATCAGCAATTTTAATTGGCTTCATAACCTATTTTTATAAATTCTCTATAGCTGAAGTGCATTTTCGTATTGCAGTCTTCTTAAAGGTATTGCTTTAAACACAATTTGATGTTTAAAAAAGTATATATCTGATAATAATAGATTTTTAAAATAAATATAAAATTGATTATCGTGGTTAAGGGTGAAGACTCGAGACTCAGATTCTCTGAGTTTGAATCCCAACTTTGACACAATACTGCCTGTGTGACCTTGGCCTATTTATTTAACTTTTCTGTTACTGTTTCTTTCTCTATAAAATGGGAATAATTATAGAACTACCTTGTAGGACTTGTTGTGAGGATTAAATAATATTTAGGTAATCAACCTACAACAGTGCCTTAGTGATAAGTAATATTCAATAACTTGATTACTATTAATATTGTGTTTTATTCAGATAATACCAGTTATGTGGTCAGGTTTCTTAAGAGATGGGTCTCATAAACCATCTGCCACTATATTATCAAGAATCAATATTTTAAAACAATACATAGTTTAATCTATATATTTAATGATTAAAGTATAGATTGCTTTATAGCACTAGTTGTGTTGCAAAGTGCTCACAGTGTAAAAATTAATAAATCATTTTCCATGATGACATATAGTCAATGTGTAGCAGTAAACATGTTTTTGTTTTAAAAAGAGTGGTTATAGTCTGAACCAAAAAGTATTTTCCAGTTTTATATTCTATCATTTGTGGCTTCAAAGTGTCATTGAAATAGGGTTTATGACAGAGGCAAATAAACACAAGTTGTGTTTGGGCCTGGGAAAAGGAATCCTTCCCTGAAACTGGCTGTGATTTCCTCTATGAGCATGCTACTTACTAACTCTGTGAAACCAAAAAAAGAAAATGCTTGAGTTGCTACTGATAATTTGTAAATTTCTAGGAACATTTTACAGCAAAAATTCAATAACCCTGAAGTAGTAACATTTTAGGTAAAATTTCTAATTAATAGTAATGTTTGTTAATTGAAAAAAATTTTTAGCAATTATTGCTAAAATGACATGTTTCTGCATGCCTGAAGTTGTCCTTGAGCTCATAACGTTTTAGAGATTTGCTTCATTTTGTTTCTTTAAGTGAAAATAGAACATGTGAAGTGTCTGAGTTTGAGAGAGGAGGAGGAGGCATGACTCTGTCTTTGCATGGGTTGGCTGGCTGTGCCCTCAGTGAGACTTTTAATCTGTTTTTTCCATTTATGTAATAGACTTTGAACTCAAGGGCTCTGTAGATGTGTAAGACATAATGAACTAAGCCCTCTTATGAAAGGGAGGATGAGGAAATTAAAACAAATTATGCTTCCTTTTTATTCAATTTACCTAGCCTTAACAGCCAAATAATTTCTGCATATTTTTGAGTGCTACCTTTGCCTAAAAGTAAAATCTGTATTTGATGTTTTCTCCCTTAGAACCATTACCTTCACATTTTATGCTAATCAATCATTTATTCTTTTTCCTTTGATATTCTTGTAGCTTTGTTACATACTTTGTCGCTTTTTTCTTGTCTTTTTTCTTGTCACATTTGTTTTTTCTACATTAAGAACTAATTACAAACTATGAAATCATGTTTTTTCCATTTCTATTGAAGAAATATTAAGACAGTCTGGGTTACTTTTGTGCTGCTCCATTATGTGGAAATTAAATAAAAAATTTAGAAATATTGCTGGAAGACTACATTATAATTAATATTCAACATTTATGAAGTGCCAGAAATGTTTGGAATTGGGGGGGAGGTACCAAAAAAAAAAAGAAAAAAGGGGTGACATGATCTTGGGAATTACATTCTGAGAATAGAAAATAAGTATATACAAATTAATTTTAAAAGAATATAGTGTCTATTTCTTCAGCAAGCATTTACTTGATTTGATTACAGTAATAATAATGCCAATAGCCAGGAAATACCTAGGGCATAACTTATATTAACAAGAAAGAATCCAGAATGGTGATTCACCATGAGCCGTGACTGGCTACTAGGACACTCGGAGGCAATATCATATAGAGCAGCGATGTCCAGTAGAAAGATGATCTGAGCCACAATTTTGTTCTCTAATGATTGTTTTTTAAACGTTTTTAAAAGGTGTAATTAATTTTAATAGTTTTTAACCCACAATATCCAAAATATTTCAACATTAATCAATATTTTAAGTTATTAATGAGCTAGTTTACATTTTTTATTCCTACTGAGTCTTTGAAGTCTGATGTGTATCTTATAAATATAGTATGTCTTAATTTGGACATTACATTTTCATTAGAAATACTTG
>JAQZBX010112895.1:0-10154 GCA_029593785.1 Cabassous unicinctus | reverse complement strand
AAGTCATGGCCCCAAAGGGATTCAAGGTAAAGTACAGTAAATAGACATGTAACTAAGTAACCATAATTCAAGGCACTGTTTAATATGTGCCATAGCAGACCTGTATAAAGTGCAATGAAATGACGGACTACAGAGATTAACTCAGCAGTTGGGGAAGAATTCAATGAGGAGCTGGCATTTGGCCTGTAGAATTGAGCCTTCCAGGCAGAAGGACCAGCATGAACAGATGCATGGGGGCATGTTAGGGGACTGGCAACGTGGTTGATGCCCACAGGGAGAGATGAGGCTGAGGAGGTGGGTTGGAGGGTTTGAGTGCCAGGCTAAGGAGTGTGGCCTTATACTATAAGCAAGGCCACCTCAGAAGGTTTGTGTTTTTTTAAAAATTTCACATGCCGTGAAGTTCACCCTTCAGAAGGATTCTGAACAGGATTACATTTGTCTTAGAAAGATCACTGGCAAGCAGTGAGGAAGATGTATCAGTAGCAGGCAGAGGTTGGGAGTGGAGACAGAGCAGACAGAAATTTATTGTAACTGACCAAGAGAGATGGCCGAGAAAAGGGCATGTAATGAATTTCCATATGCCATCACTAAGATCCAACAACTTTCAACATTTTGCCACATTTGCTTTATCTGTCTTTTTCTTTTTGGCTAAAGTATTTAGAAGCAAATCCCAGACATCTCATTATTTTAACCCTACAGATTCAGTATGTATCTGTAAAATGCAAATGTTTTCTTTCATAAGCACAGTATCATTTCACACTAAACAAAATTATCAAACCCAATCCATATAAAATTTTCATTAATATCTAAAAATGTCTTTTTCAGTTTTTTTTTTTACTGCTATCTATAGTCCATAGCATATTTTTGGGTGTATTTTCCCCACAAAACATCTTATTATTAACACCATGTATTAGTATTGTCTATTTGTTATAGGTCATGAGAGAACATTCTCATATTTGTACTGTTAACCATAGTCCATCATCCACCACGGGGTACACTGTGTTATATGGTCCCCTGCCTTGTACAGTCCATCCAAAGGGTATACTCAGTGGCTCTCAGTTTCATCTCAGAGTTGTGCTGTCATCACCTCAGTCAATTGTACAATGTTTTCATTACTCTGAAAGGAAAGACCCCATACTCTCTTACACCCCCCATTGTTGACCCTTAGCATTGATATAGTACCTTCTTTGCCATTGCTGCAAAAATATTACAATATTACTATTAACTATAGTCTTTAAGTTACATTCCTTGTGTTTTTTCCATGTATAACCATATTTTTAACACCTTGTAATAGAGGAACATTCCTGTATTTGTAGGTACTATCACCTACAAATACATTCCTATATTTGTACTATTTTCCTCATCTACCACCAAAATCACTAAGCTGTACATTTTTATGATTTAAAAAATCAGGATCCAAAACAAAAGCACAATCTTTTAAGAGCCTCAGGTGGGTGGGTATGAACAGAATGTTTCCAAAAGAGAATACATTGGGGAACATTGTAAAAGAAAAGGATTTGATACTGCAGCAGGAATGAGGGAGGTCAGATCAAGTAGAACTTTCTAGAAGTCTATGAAACCAAGGATCTAAGGAGGGGGATAGGTGGCTGAATTATGATGTATATATTTCAGCATTGCAGAAACTATCCCCAGCCCTTTTCTAATGTGTAATTGGAAACCCAGTTGATTCTGCTGGGGGAGGATCTAGAATCATCTCATTGAGCTTCCCACCACTAGAGCAAGAAAAGTCATAAGACGCCCCAGTCTTTCTCCACTCCCAACACCCCTCCTCAGTACCGCAGGGACATTCCAGACCCTCTTACCACCCCACATCCTCCCCTTTCTCCTGTCACAAGGCTGGCGCCAATCCCCCAGAGCCCTTTCATGTGATGCTCAGCTGAGACCCCTAGGCCTGTCTCTCCCAGACCCAGAACAAAAGGCCTGGCTATATTCACCCCACCCTGGGAGGGTGGTGGTGGTGTCTCATTAGCCTTCTTATCCAATTCCACATTCTCTTACTCTCCACTTTAAACCCTGCACCTCAAGTGCCTCAGACATTACCTAGAAGCGTCTCCCACCCGTGTTTCACCCTTTTGGAGCTCTTGTTCCAACTCACTGCCCAGAGGGCCTCAGAACTTGGGTTACAAAGACCCATTATCTTTCCGCCCTTCCAAGCAGATGGGATTATTTTCAAGCTCAATCCCAAATCTCTACGTGGGGAGGAAGCTTACTAAATCAAATAGGTGGGAGAAACCTGAAGCATTGTCTGGGGGAACTGGTATCTCCCATTAGGAGGGAAAAAACGCATCAGAAGTTTAACCCCAAATTCACACCCGCCCATGCCCGTGCTCCCCCCACACTAACCTGTGGCCCCCACAGCCAGCAGAGCACCTATCACAGACACCTGCAGAAGGCACCACCTCAGCACCAGAGCCATCCTCTTCCCTCAAGCAACCAAAGGTGCCAGGGGCTGGGACAAACCCTCTATAAGAAAGGGGTGCTCATTTACATAGCCCTTCCTCCTCTCCCTCCAGCCAAGGCCTGGGAGGGGCGGGAGGACCCGAGAGAGGCAGAACTGAGACCGGTCCTGGTCCCTAGACACCCCTATCCATCCCGCTACCCAATGGCAATTTCTGGTCTCATAGGTCACTCTCATCTTGACACACTCCACCCCCCGGGAAAGAGCTGGCCGAGGGGCAGCTACATAACACATACCTAACACACACAATTCATCATGGGAGAGTGAATCAATCATTTGCGTCAACCGAGGAGCCTCTCAAAAAGACAGAAACAGAACCCCACGTCCAAAAACAGACAGTATCGGGGTAGGCTGAGAGGCCCTGGCAACGACTCCTCCGAGGCCCAGGAATCCCTTAAAATGTCGGGTGAGATCCCGGGCCTCCTGCTTTGCAAAGGAGGCCAGGTGGAATTTAGTTTTAGGTCGATACATTTCCCCAGGGGTGGGGAAAATGGTGAGTTAAAGATCAGGGAATCCCTACAGACTTGGGACATGAGAGGAAACTCGAGACCAAATCAGTAGTTGGAAAAAGGCGACCAGCCGCTCCACCAACACTGCAACTTAATCTCCCTCCAGACCACAATTGCGCGGGGCGGGGCCACTGGCGGCGAGGGGAGAGGGGCGAGGGCCGCTCGGTTCGTCCCGCCCCCTCTGACGTCCACCAATAGGAAGGGCTGGGGGCGGAGCCAGGGAAACGCGGGAAGGAGGGGCGGGGCCTCTGGTGGCAGTCGGGAACTGCGGGAGTCCGCAACATTGTTTCAAGTTGGACAAGTTGACAAGAGAGTTACACTGCGTTCCATCCTGACCTGGGGCCGCGGTGCCGGGCCCTGTCTCCCTCTCCACGCCCCTCCAGAGTTTGGGCCCGCTTTCTGCAGGGTTCCCAGGCCCCCGCTCCAGGGCCTGGCTGACCCGACTCAGCACTTCATGGAGAACTTCCAAAAGGTGGAAAAGATCGGAGAGGGCACGTACGGAGTTGTGTACAAAGCCAAGAACAAGGTGACGGGAGAAGTGGTGGCGCTTAAGAAAATCCGCCTGGACACGTGAGCGACCTCTCTACCCGGGACTCCTAACTGGGGAGCGCCCTTGCATGAGCCCCCTCCCCCTCCCTCCCACCCCCACCGGCAGCAGCGGTCCAGGGACCGGAAGGTAGTAGGAAGGACTTTTGAAATGGGGAGGTGGCCTGGGGGACAGACTAGAGGGCTTCCCTGTGGAAAGTATAGCTTGGTGTGGAATCCACGGAAAACTTCCTCCCCGAACTGAGCCGGGTGATGCCCCCAAACACGCAGAGCCTCGGGAAGAGAAAGGAGGCCTCTGGGATGGGGTCCAGTGGAATTGGGTTTTGTGGGAACCGGTGAAGAATATCTTTCTGAATGAAGAGTCCTCCTCTCTGCCCCAACCCCATCCTCCTCTTAGAATTCTCTCCCTCTTTCAAAAGAATGGCAGTTGAAACTCACTGGCCTACATGGGGAGGCTGGGTGCTACTACCACATTTTTTTCTGTTACTTTCTCAGCCTCGCCTTCACCGGAGGCCTACTTACCTACCTCTGGCAAGAGGAAATTATGACCATAATGTGTCCAAAAACCACTCCCTGTTCCACCCAGGAATTAAGCTTCTCTTTTCTCATTTCTAGGGGCTGCTGGGGTGGTGCCTGCTTGGGGGAAAGGAATGACTGGGCTGGGGGGAAAAGCATATTTGTAACCAAATTCCCATCTCTGCTCTCCCAATCCCTCCAAGTGAGACAGAGGGTGTACCCAGTACTGCCATCCGAGAGATCTCTCTGCTTAAGGAGCTTAACCACCCTAATATTGTCAAGTAAGTATGTATCTGGGAGGTGGTCTGATGGGTAAAGGAGAATGAGTTTCATCTGTGTAGTCTGGGCATTTCTCTCCCTCACCCCCATTCCGGACCTCCCTTCCCCAGGCTTCTGGATGTCATCCACACAGAAAACAAACTCTACTTAGTTTTTGAGTTTCTGCACCAGGATCTGAAGAAATTCATGGATGCCTCTGCTATCACCGGCATTCCTCTTCCCCTCATCAAGGTAACCCTTCTCATTGATTCCTCCCCATTAGGGTCATGTCTTGGGAGGCAGGCGATTCAGGCTGGGTGATGATGTGTGATCTTGATTCCTTTCCAGGCCCTCGGACCCCTATATACACGCACACATGCACACACACCTTTCTTTTGTGGCTCTTTCATGCTCATTAACCAGAGGGCTGGGCAGGAGACTCAAAGAAGTAGAGTAGAAACTCTACCAGGGGTTCTTAATCAGGGGTCCATGAGCTTGAATTGAAATTCAAAAAACATTATTCTTGTAGGGATGTGTTTGTGTGGGTGTGATATAGTTATTACATAATACACAGTATAGTGTGGACTTAGTAAGGGGTCTGTGGTTTTCACCTGACTGGCAAAGGGGTCCGTGGAACAAAAAAGGTTAAAAACCCCTGCTAGACTAGTGAGTCAACTTAGCTGCTCAGGTGGGAGGTCAGATGAAACTCAGTTAAATGGGATTTGAGGGCACTTTATAGGTACCTTCACAGAGCCCTTCCACCTGCTTGGAGTCTCAGTTGTTTGTTTTAAGGCTGATTCTTCACTCCCTGAGCTACTTTCAATCAATCAACAAATATTCAGTGCACATTTGTTGAGCACCTTCAATGTGCTAGGCACAGGATATGGAAAGGGGATGTAAAATTCAATAAAACCTAGTCTTTATCCTCACTGAGCTGCCAGTCCAATAGGAGAAATAGCTTGCAAGCACGTAATCATAATCCAACATAGTAAGGGCTTTAGTAGAGCTTTAGGGACACAGAGCAGACCCTAATCTGCTCTCTGTGATGGAAAAACATAGTCCTTTCTCCCTTGCCAGAGCTATCTGTTCCAGCTGCTTCAGGGCCTAGCTTTCTGCCATTCTCATCGGGTCCTGCACCGAGACCTCAAACCTCAGAATCTGCTTATCAACGCAGAGGGGGCCATCAAGCTAGCAGACTTTGGACTCGCCAGAGCCTTTGGAGTCCCTGTTCGTACTTACACCCATGAGGTGAGTCCCTCTACCCTTTTCTTCTTTGAGCTTCCCCTAAGATACTAACAAGGGCATTCACAAAATTACTAAACTATCTGGCTAGCAGTTTTCCTCTGGATAGATGGAAATAATCTCTGACATCCCAAGCGGTTTTAGAGTATGCACAGAATTCCCTTGTGGAGTTAACTGTGCTTAGAAGATGAGCCAGGGCAGCTGGATGAGATACCATGAAGATTATGACCATTTGTTTCAAGTTTTCTAGCTAGGTCCCTGGGGTTTTGAAAATATGGTCCCCAGAGCCATGGGCTAGGCTCACTCTGGGCTTAGAAGTCCTGTGTAGTCACCTTACTTAGGGGAAATCAGAGCAAGGGGAAGGATGGAGGGAAGGAAGCTGCTTGTTAAGAGGCTGAGAGTTTGGAAAGTAGTGAGATGCGGGAATTTCCATGCCCCTCAAACCACCCTTCCTCTTCCTACCTTTGCCCCACAGGTGGTGACCCTGTGGTACCGAGCACCTGAAATCCTCCTGGGATGCAAATACTACTCCACAGCTGTGGACATCTGGAGCCTGGGCTGCATCTTTGCTGAGATGGTAGGTAGGCATGCCTGGGTTCCAGCCAGCCCATTCCTATCCACATCTAAAGACAACAGAACTGTTTCTTGGCTCAGACCCATGGCCCTTCCATCCTAGGATTCTCTCTCTAGAGTAGCACAAGAGGGGTGGTGGTAAAAGGATAGGCCTATTGCCTCTGATGTCAACCACTATGTTAGGGTATCCTCAAATAGCCTTGCCATCCAGTATGCATCTTTTATCCCCTTTATGAGCTAAATTGTTTCTGCAGCTATTTTGGCTGTTGTCTGCATATTTTGGGAGAATGCATTCCATTTAATAATTCCTTCATTTGGTCCATAGACCTTGTTGAAGGGGACCAGGAATGTGGTGAGGCCAACTGTGTTTTCACCTTATCTACACACTTCATTTAGACTGCAGGCTTAGATCATGTCCCTCCTCAACCTCTGGCTTTTCAGATTGAAGAATCACTGAGGCCCTGCCTTATGTAGGAGCTCCCATCCCTTTAATACAGCAGTGGAGTGGGCTGAGTTTTAAAATCAAATCAGCAATATTTGTTTTATGGTTCTTTACCCGGGTTGTAACTGGGGGCTTGGATACCATTAGCCTATATATAATATGCATTTCCCCCTAGTGCATTACCTTACAGTTGCCCATATTCCTCTCTAAATTCATCAAAAAATATTTGTTAAGCACCTAGTGTGTACCCAGCACCATGCTAGGTGCTGTGGGGAACACAGAAGAAATGGAAGACACAGTCTCTGCCCGCTGTGCTCCTATCTAGAAGTGGCTGCATCACAAGGAGGGGGCATGACCGCAGTGTCTACCCCACATCCCGTGAGTGGCTTGGGCTCCCTTTGCTACATATCAGTGGCACCCCAGACATTCACCCCCTCCCAGCCCCACCCAGCCTTGGGGATCTGTAAAGCCATGGTTGGGGGAAGGAAGGAGGGGGCGAGGAGACAGATGAAGGGACTTCATTGTCTCAGGCTCTGTGTGACTGACCCCATGAAAGGCCCTGAGGGGAGGGGGGAGTCATGGGGCCCTGCTGATCTTCCACTGCCTGTGGGAACCGCCTTTGTGCAGGGGGCAGTTTTGACTGACGTCAACGTGGGTCTTGGCCTTTCCTCTCTCATTTTCAGGTGACCCGGCGGGCCCTGTTCCCTGGAGACTCTGAGATCGACCAACTCTTCCGGATCTTTCGGACTCTGGGAACTCCAGATGAGGTGGCTTGGCCAGGAGTTACTTCTATGCCTGATTATAAGGCGAGTTTCCCCAAGTGGGCCCGGCAAGATTTTAGCAAAGTTGTGCCTCCCCTGGATGAAGATGGACGGAGCTTGTTATCGGTGAGAGTGGGGGCGGGCACGCCTTCCCCTCGTTTACTCTCCCAGGGCAGGGTTTTTTCCCAGAATGAAGTAAGAATGGGGCTCCTGGACTCGACCTCAGCGTTTCCCTAGCCCCTGTTCCTCTCTCCCTCTTGACACCCTGGTTTCCACATAGGAGGAGGGAAATGGGAACTCTGCCTTAGGTAAAAGGCAGAAATTCTGTGTTTCTGATTTCTTGGAACACCTGCTGCCCACCTAGTCCACTATCAAATCACTGAAGTCAGTATATATGTCTTTTTCCAGCAAATGCTGCACTATGACCCCAACAAGCGCATTTCAGCAAAGGCAGCTCTGGCTCACCCTTTCTTCCAGGACGTCACCAAGCCAGTACCCCACCTTCGACTCTGATATCCTTCCCTCAGCTCCCACCCTCCATCTCACCCTCTTCTCCAGTGTGGGCTTGACATGGCTTGGCTTCGGGCTATTTGGACTCAGGTGGGCCCTCTGCTCTTGTCTGGCTGCCTCAACACTCCCCTAACCCTCTTGGCTGGCCAGCTTTGGGGACAGAGGAGTGGAGGGGAGGGAGGGGTGAAAATGAAAGGGAGTTTCAGTATTAGATGCACTTAAGTCAGCCTCTACCACCCTCTCCCCCTCCTCTTAGTTGGGATGGTAGAAAAACAAAAAAGACAGACTCCTTCACCTCACCCTACATTGGGTTCATCCTAATCTCTGAATTCCCTGTAATTATTATTTCCTGTATTTGGGAGTGATAGGACCCCAAAACTTTTGCTACCACTATTTTTGTAAGGCCAACTGACAAGAGGGCTAAGTTGAAACTTTTGAAAACCAAGCAAAACAAAAACATGGGGAGGGGTCTGTTTTAAAGAATTAGATTTAAAAAAAAATGGATCACACCAATTTATGCCCTCATTTTAGTGTTTCACCTCACTTAATAGGCTGGGCTACAGTAGAAATGTTTGCCCCCAAACCCCTTGTCTGCCCCTCCTATGAGCAAGGGAATCTTCTGATAGGCTCTGGGATAGGGATTGTGCTTCACTGGGATCCACTTCCTTGCAACCTTAAAAGGCAGATTAGAGATGTTTGAATTTTTCTCTTGGAGGATTCTTAATTCTTCAGTTGCCAGGGATCCCTGCTCCCATCTTCCTCTGAAGGCCCTCCCCACTCCTTCCATAGGAGTGGAATACTGACACTTTTTCCCAATACCCCCTTCTCAAAGGGGGTATTGGGAAAAAAATATTTCTTTAAAAGAAGGATGGACAATTATATTTATATTTCAGGTTATAGTAGTTTTTAAAGTCGCTGTGGATGGGGGTGGGAGGGATTTGTTGCCATGCGCACCTTGGGGTTTTGTAATGCAAATGTTAAAAATATATATATATATTTTTTCTTTTTATGATTTTGTCTCTCTTTCCCTATCCCTTGTCCTTGAGTGTTCTTGCTATTAACATTATTTGTAATTTAGCTTGTAATTCATTAAAAAAATGTTCCTGGTTTTATAGTTTCTTTGCTTTCATTTATTTATTTTACTGGAAGAAGAATGTAAGTGAAAGAGAATATGAATTGCGTATGTGTGATCATTGGTTTCAGACCCCTCTTTCCCTAATCTCTCTCTGTGCAGGGCTACACACCCCACCCTATTTTGGCTTCTATGATGCAGTTGGAATAGTGGCTGGGATGGGCAAAGTGGGTCTTATTGTCCCCATTTTACAGATGGGGAAACTGAAATTCAAGGAGGTTTTTTTTAACTTTCCAGATCACACAGCTATTAAATCCCACAGCTCCGGAGGAGGGTATAGGATTCAGGTCGGTCTGACTTCAAATCCTATGTATTTCCCTCTTCACTATTTCCACAAACCTGCATTCCTACCCCACCCTCAACAAACACATACCACATAAACCTGCACATATTTTCCTGTAGGAAGGGCTTAGGTGCAGCAATATGGTTGGAAGTGGGCTCCGTGAGGATTTGTCTTGACATTGCATTTTCCAGCAAGCTTGCCGTATTTCTTTTTTGTGACACATCACAAACAGCGTTTTCTAAAGATGCTTTTATTCACATTTGCATACGATGTAGAAAATAACAACTGTCTATATGAAAAATTATTACGAAGGGGCTAAGTCTTCCCCAAGCTACCATTTTTCGTAGTTGCCATTGTCTCGCCCCACCAAAAAACAAAAAGAATCTCAGAATGCCCGCTGGCTACCCCCAAAACTCCTGTTCTCTGAAGCCCTACTAAAAGGAGGAATCACAGCCTGGAGGGTTACTTAAATTCCCGGGCTCCAGGTCCCTAGGGAAGGTATTTCCCTTTACGCCCGCGAATTTGTCACAGAAGGCGGGGCACTAGAGTCAGCCCCCGCCAAACCAGGGGGGAGGGGCGAAGGTCAGCAGCGGCCTTCCTAGGGCTTCTCCGAACCCCTCTTACCTGCCAGTCAAGTCCCGAATTGTCGCAGGACTGGTTAAAGTTTCACTTTGACCCGCCCACACCACTCACCTGATTAGATGTTTATGAGTCAAAGGCGGAGTCATGGGCTGTCGTGATTTTATTGGTTGATACATATGCCTGTCAACAGTGTACCGCCTCCTGCCTCGGGGCGCTCGCTCTTTAATGGCTGCTCACCTCGTCCATCTTCAAAGTTTCTCGCTCTTCATAGGTTTGGGGCCCCGCCTGTCCCGTTCCCTTTCCTGTACGCGTCGGTGACAG
>JAQZBX010112894.1:0-10155 GCA_029593785.1 Cabassous unicinctus | reverse complement strand
AAAAAACCCTTAAGAAACTAGGAATAGAAGGAAACTTCCTCAACATTATAAAGGGTATATATGAAAAAAAGAAAACACCCCACAGATAACATTATAGTTAATGGTGAAAGACTGAAAGCTTTCTCTCTAAATTCAGGAACAAGACAAGGATGCCTACCGCCACCACTTTTATTCAACATTTTACTGGAAGTTCTAGCCAGAGCAATTAGGCAAATAATAATAATAAAAAAAGGAAATAAAGTGCATCCAAATTGGAATGGAAGAAGTAAAACATTTTCTTTTTGCATATGACATGATCCTACATACATAGTCCTGAAAAATCCACAACAAAAATCCTAGAATTAATATAGCAAAATGGATGAGTACAATATCAACACCCCAAAATCTGTAGTGTTTCTATACACTATAATAAACGTCATTCCTCTTTACAGCTGATATAAAAAAAAAACCTTCCATTTAAAATAACTAAAAGAATCAAATATCTGCAATAAATTTAACAAAGGAATTAAAGGACTTGTACACAGAAACCTGCAAAACATATCTAAAAGAAATAAAATAAACTTAATAAATGGAGGGACATTCCATGTTCATGGATTGGAAGACCAAATACTGTTAAGACATCAATTCTAACCAAAGAGATTTATAGATTCAATGCAATTAAATCAAAATTCCAACAACCTTCTTTGCAGGAATTGAAAAGCTAACAATTAAATTTATATGGCAGGGTAAAGGAAACCCAAATAGCCAAAGCCATCTTGAAAATAAATAAAATGAAGTTAGCAGACTCACACTTGCCATTCTTAAAACTTATTACAAAGACACAGTAATCAAAGTAGCATGGTATTGGCACAAGGACAGCCATGTAGACAAATGGAATCAAATTGAGAGCTCAGAAGTCAATCCTAATATTTATGGCCAAGTGATTTTTGACAAGGTGGCAAAGACCCCTCAACTGGAAAAGAATAGTCTCTTCAACAAATGGCGCTCGTAGGACTGGATATCCATTTGCAAAAGAATGAAGGAGGACCACTTTTTCACACCACATACAAAATCAACTCAAGATGAATCAAAGACCTAAATATGTTTTCTTATGTTTTATACCTAAAGCACAAATAACAAAAGAAAAAATAGATAAATGGAATCTTTCAGCAAAATTTAAAACTTTGTGCATCTAAGGACTTAATTATGAAAGTACAACAACAAACTCCACAATGGGAGAATACTTTTGAAAGCAACATACATATCTGATAAGGATTAATATCCAGAATGTATGTAGAAATCCTTAAATTTAACAATAAAAAGACAAAAAACCCAATTTAAAAAATGGGCATAAGAATTGTATAAATATTTCTCAAAAAAAGATATACAAATGACCAAAACACATATGAAAAGATGCTCAACATCATTAGCCTTTGGAGAAATGCAAACCAAAACCACAATGAGATACCATTTCCTCCCTACTATTAAAAAAAAACAAAACAGAAAATTACAAGTATTGGAGGGGATGTGGAGAAATAGGAATACTCATTTATTGCTGGTGGGAATGTAAAATGATGCAGCCACTGTGGAAGACAGTTTGGCAGTTCCTCAGAAAGTTAAGTATAGAATTACCATGTGTCCCAGTAATGAAAGAATGGATTCAAAAAGATATTTGCACACCGATATTCATAGCAGCAGTATTCACAATTGCTTCAAGAAGAAAGCAACCCAAGTGTCCATCAGCTGATGATCATATAAACAATATGTGGTATTTACACATAATGGAATATTATTCATTGAATGAAGTTCTGATACATGTGACAGCATGGATAAAACTTGAACACATCATGTTGAGTGAAATATAGAAGACACAAAAGGACAAATATTGTATGTTCTCACTGATATGAGATAATTAGAATAAACAAACTCATAGAGTCAGAATCTAGAATATCGGTTACCAGGAGACAAGGTAGGAGAAGTCAACTGGGAGTTAATACTTAAAATGTACAGAGTTATATATTTGGTTTGATGCAAAAGTTTTGGTAGTGGATGGTGGTAATGGTTGCACAACACTGTGAACATAACTAACAGCATTATGTTAATTATGTATATATGACAGAATTATGTATTTTATGTGGTTCAACGGGGAAATTTTAGATTGTATATATGCTATTAGAGTAAAAACTTTTTAAAAATGAAAAAAATCTTGCCCCAAAATAAATGAAGCAAAAGCTGACAGAATTGTAGGGAGAAATAGAAAAATACAAAAGTATTGGAGACTTCCAGACTCTAATTTTTCCAATTTTTAAGAAAAATAGATGATTTCTAGGGGGAAAAACAATCACCATTTCAAGATAAAACACTCAACAGACTAGAAGAGTACTTCCTCATCCCGATAAAGGATATCTATGAATAACACACAGCTAATATCATACTTAATGCTAAGGATCAGGATACATTCAGGAACAAGATAAGGTTAGCTGCTTTTGCCACTTCTATTCATTACTGTGCTGTAGGTTCTAGCCAGGAAAATCAGGCATCCTAAAAAGGAATAAAAGGCATCTTAATTGGAAAGTAAAAGTAAAACTATCTATTTATAGATAACACAACTGTGTACTTAGACAATTCTAAGAAACTAAACAAATGAGTTCTGAAATGTTGCAGGATATAAGATATAAGATAAACATATACCTATCAGTTGCATTTCTATACATTAGCAATGGACAATCCAAAAATTAGGTTAAGAAAACAGTTCAATTGTTAAAGCCTTAAAATATCTATGAATAAATTTAATGGAAGTAGTGCAGTATTTATACCTTAAAACTTGAAAACATTGTCAAAATAAATTAAAGACCTAGATAAATGGAGAACATCCTGTGTTCAGGGATTGGAGGACTTAAAGTTGTTAAGATGGCAATACTCCCCACATTGGTCTACAGATTCAACAGATTGCCTATCAAAAGCTCAGGGTTTTTTTCTTCAAAAATTGACCAGATGATTCTTAAACTTATATAGGAATGCAAGGAACCCAGAAGAGTTAAAGAAGTCTTGTAAAAGAACATCAAAATGGGAAGACTCATTTCCCAATTTAGAAACTTACTAGAAAGTTTTAACAACCAAAATAATAACTAGCACATTCCAGTTATCCCATTTGTCCAAGATGATTTATTCTATCTGATTGATCTATCTATCTGATATATATAGAGAGGAAGCTACATTTACATCTATATCTAAATATATCATTGGCATAGAATTGAAAGTCTAGAAATAAACCCTTATATTCATAGTCATTTGACATTTGACAGGGGCATCAAGACAATTAAATAGGGAAAGAATTTAATTCTTTAATTGTCTCTTCAAGAAATTGTGCCAGGACAATTGGATATCCACAGGCAAAAAACAGAACAAAACAAAACAAAACAAAAGGCAAAAATTAACTCATCATGGACTCAATACATAAGTATGCATGGTAAAATCATAAAACTCTTGGAAGAAAACAGACATCAATCTTTGTGATCTGGTATTAGGCATTTTTTTCTTATATATGACATTAAAAGAACCAGTGACAAAAGGAAAACATGAATTGTATTTCATTAAAATTAAAAACTTTGGGGTGGCAAATGATACCATCAAGAAAGTGAACAGATAACCCATAGAGTAGAGAAAATATTTTCAAATCACCTATTTGATAAGGTATTTGTATTGGGAATATCTAAAGAACTTTTACAACTCATTAATATATAGACAAATACATCTTATTAAAAAATGGCCAAAGGATTTGAATAGATATTTCCCCATATATATAAATGACAAATAAGCACACATGAAAATGCTCAGCATCATTATTCATTAAGGAAATGTAACTCAAAACGGTGGCGTGAGATGGTGTATGGTATATCATGGGAACACAGTCTCAGGCACAACGACGACTTTCAGCAAATGACTGCTTTATAACTTACACAGCCTAGAGGTCCAAAAGAGCAGGGGGAGAGATCGCATCATGACTGGTCTCCCGAGGAGGACAGGTACTCAGGTCAGGGTCAGTGGACAGCAGCTCCATATGTCCTATTTTGTGTGGGAGAGGATAGACAAATCTGTGCTGCCTGAGGATGAGGTATTTATATACCCCAAGGGGAAGTGGCCCTGCTACTGAGAGTTCTGCCCTGATAAGCTAGTAAGTGGAAAATGCTTGTTTCTGGGTTTTGGGATTAAGATATGGTCAGGCCGCTCTATTAGACCTAGTATTTCCCCAGGCTGTGGAATGGTAACATGTTGAAACATCTGTACACCGCAGAAAAGAAGGAGGTGGGTAGGAAGGGCTGGGAGATAGCTGCTAGGTGTGTCTGTGACTTCCCTAGCAAAACCTACAATGAGATAGCTCTTCACAATCACTAGGATGGCTATAATAAAAAAGACAGGCCGTAACAACTGTTGGTGAGGATGTGGAGAAATTGGAGCCCTCATATACTGCTGTTGTTAGTGTAAAATTATGCAGCTGGTTTGGGAAACAGTTTGATAGTTCTTCAAAATGCTGAACATGGAGTCACATATAACTCCAGCAATTCCATTCCTAGGAATATAACTATGAGAAACCAAAGTATGTACCCACTCAAAAATATGTGCACAAATTTTTATAGCAGTATATTTATAGTAGCAAAAACATAGAAACAACCATGTGGTAGGTTGACTATGTAGCTCAATGAAAGATATGTCTTAATCTTAGATGTGAACTCATCTGCATATAGGATCTTTTCCTTTTCAAGATGTTAAGTTGTGGCCCAGCTGAATCAAGGTTGGCTTTAATCTATATTACAGGAGTCCTTCATAAGCAGAAAAAAATTCAGACACAAGGGTACTGCCTGGATTTTGGACTTCAAGCCTCTGAAAACATGAGTCAATACATTCCTGTTGTTAAGCCAGCCCATTGTGTGGCACATGTCATAGCAACCTGGCAAACTAAGACAAACCTAATTGTCCATCAACTGATGAATGGATAAACAATATGTGGTATATCCATATAATGGGATATTATTCAACAATTAAAATTAATGAAGTACTGATATTTGCTACAACATGGATGAACCTTGAATATATTATGCTAAGTAAAAGAAATGAGTCACGCAATACCACATATTGTATGATTCCATTTATGTATAATGTCCACAGAAAGTAAATTGATGTTTTCCAGGGGACTGGTACAGAGTTTCTTTTAGAGGTGAGGAAAATACCCTAAAATTAGATTGTGGTAATGGTCAAATAACTGTAAATATACTAAAAGTTATTCAGTTGTACACTTTAAGTGGGTGAATTTTATGTTGTATGAATTATATCTCAATTAAGCTTTTCAAATTTTAGACGGAGAAAGCTTTAATTATGTAGAAATTTGTAAACTGTCCATAAATGAAAGGCCATGTTTACCATATAGAGAAACCTCTGACAATTCTCCTTTGCAGTATCTCTCTCAGGCTGTCAAAATAATTGGTCTTAATGTATGCTGTCCACAGAATATTTCCATTTAATTTCTTTGCTGTACACTCATTTTCCCATTTGTTTTTCTAATCAATGTTTCTATTTTCTTAGTATGTGCTATATATCTTAACTTGGCCTCATTTGCAAACTTTCCATGCTATTTACACCATCCTGAGTGAGAGTCAAAGTGCTAATTAAATTGGATCTAATATAAGTCTCATGTTATCCACCCAGTCACCCCAAGGTACATTTATTTTTATCAATTATTTTTTGTTGTTAATCTTTCATCAATTTGCTCTCTGTATCTACCTATGAACATGCTTTTATTTTTAGAAAATATAAAATATTTCTATTGATTAGACATAAAAAGGCATCTTTTGAAATTTTTAAAATCCTACTTTGTCTCAAGCACCCTCAAATTATATTAGGTTTATTCCATTTAAAGTATAATTTGAATTTTAATAAGAATATTTTAGAATTATAGGATCAGAAGGACTTGAAGGTTATGTGTGTGTGTGTGTGTGTGTGTGTGTATGTCATGCAGGGACCATCATTTCAAATTGGTTCTTGTTGGGGAAAGATATTTATGCTAATTCTTCAGTCCCCACTTTTTTCCTCAAAGGTGAAAGCATGGCTTTTCCATGCCTAGGAGAAAACAGCATCAGAAAGACTTCCAGTCCCACTTTCTACCCCTAACTCTTACTCATTTCAAACTAATTAGATCAGTTGGTGGTGGTTGTGGTGGCAGAGTGTGATTAATTAACACTCTCAACCACAACATATGGTGCCAGTGTATAGGAAATTTGATAAATAGAAACAAGCACCAAAAGGGATTATAATGAAACACCAGCTCTCTAACCAAAGGCACAGATTTCCCAATAAAGAAGGATTGGCAAGCACTGCAAGTTCTTCCTTACTGAATTGAATGACTCCCTCATCTAATCAAAGGCAATGCAAGTGGAGAAGTTCATGTACCACCACTGCTGTCTATGTCTAGTGCTCGGTGGGTGAGTATAGGAGATAGCCAACCATGAAATTAATCCCTTGATTTCCTGGGATGTATGAGGGAGATTTCCCTTCAGCCTACCACAACAATAAGTGCTCAGGCTTTCCAGCTGTGACTAGGAAAAATATACCCAAATTCTAGTAAGAAAATAGCAGCCAGAGTTTTCCAAGTTGATACTTGAATCTTAGAGCAAATGATGCTTGGTTCCTTTCAAGTCCTAACCCAGTCAGTGCTGCAACAATGGAGCCTGAGGGAAAAATGGGACAGGCTCACTTTGTGTCTCTCATTTGGACTGAAGCCTTTCACAATGTGTCCTATACCCCAAATCAAGAGTTGAACAGCTGTGCTTCTTAAATGTATTTTCTTAGTTTATTGATGCCAGTGCCATGTAAGAAATGTATACAACTCTTTCTAAGAACAAGATATAAAGCAAAATCTCACCTATGTCTCTTATTTTGTTAATCTCTGGGTTTGGTTTCCTCAGAATTTATTGTGGAGGGAATAATGGTGATAAGTCTTTTTCATTTATTACCCACTCACTCATTCATATCTTTTATCATAAAACTACTGGATCATTATAAAGCATTTTGGTCACACCCTGTGCATTGTTCTGATCAAAACACCCCAGCACTCAAAACCCATTTGTGGTTCCCAAATGTCTAGATAAGAAATTCCCCCATTTCTGCATTGCATCCAAGAACTTCCATAAACTCGTCCCCAGACATCTGACAAAATCTTCACCCATCCATATTAGCCCATTTTGAAGTACTCTTTTCCCTAATCATATATCGGTTTCTGGACTTCCAGATTTTTCTTGCTAATGATGGTCACTTATAAATAGTTATTCTTTACCTCAAGTTATGTGAGAAACTTTATTACCGTCTTGGATGGCATCAAATGTATGTTCTTTATACACACTATTGCAGCCATCATAGTGTCATATCTGTAGTTTTTTTAAAGTTATTCATTTGTTTAAATTGACTCTAATATGAATGAATCTAATATACATATAAAATATGCTTAATACTTATTACTGAAGGAAACAAGGAAGAAGAAAGAACAATAACAAGCTGTCCATGATTAAGATTTAAATTAAGAGTACAGGCATCACATATTACACAAAGCTCAGAAAATCATATGAACAGATAAAGTTGAGAAAACTTAAAAGTGAATTTGAGGTGAGCCTGAAAAGTTGGGTAAGATATGGAGAAGCAATGACTGACATGATATCTTAAGCTGTTGAAAGATCTAGAGCAAATGCATTGCCAACCCCTTTTCATCCAAGCATGAGGAATGACCACTACCTAGAAGACTCAACCTGGCAATAAAACCATAGCTCCTTCTCTCTCGTTATGTCTAGTCTGGAACTAACAAATGATCACCCTTGACTTGATGCCCCAGATACTTTCATAAAATGCCAACCACTTCCTCTAATAATCATTCTTTCTATTCTTCAACCGTCTTCTTTAAAGGTCTGTGGTGGTCCCTTCTCAGAAGTCAATTATCATTACACCTTCTAAGAGGTACTGGGCCATATGACACGAGCCTATGGCCTCAGCTGATTCAAATAGGCTTGGAGTCAAACCAAGGCAAAATATATTTTCTTTCTCATGGACACTTTAGAACTTTTGAATGGATTCCCTGTAATGTGGGGTTAGAGATAACCATCAGTCCACCAAAGAGGAGAAAGGAAGGAGACAAAGGAAGAACAAAGCAAGCATGCAATGAGAAATAGATATGAGATTCTTTATGCTCTTGGAACCAGTGATATATACTACATATCTACTTCCTCTTATTTCCCCATTTTATAATCCACCAAAACAAGGCCTGCAATCCACTGATCCTATCACCTTTTCATTATCCCAAAACAATCTCAATAACTCATTTCCCTCTTTGCCTTACTTAAACTCCAATGACATTAAAATATTAATCTCTTCCTTATTTTCTCATCTGTTTACCTCTATCTAACCTTGTCATACTCATTTTTCTAGAACTCCAACCCTAGTTAAATCCTATTATTCACCTATTCTATGTCTACACCATGCATCTAAAAGTGTCAAGAGAAAACTCACAACCACCCTGTGTAAACTTATTTTAATATAATGACCCATGAGCCCAAGTGAACACTTAATGATGCTTGACAATCTAATTACATTTACATTTCAAATCTATGCATATATTCTTTCTTCCTGTCAACATAGTTGAAATTTCTATAATCTTATACAAGATGCAGATTTCATTTGTGTAATACATCATATACCTTCAAGGTCTAATAGCTTGATTTAATATATATTGATACAAATTTGTATTTCCAACAATTTTTCTGTCCTGAATTCCAGATTCATATACCTACCTCCCTACTCAATATTTTCACTTGGATGTCATAAGTAGCAGTTACCTTTGCCTCCCCTCTTTTGTTTATACTCCACATCTATTTCATCTGTTAAACCTATCAGTTTACAAATGAAAATATAATCAGATCCCCAGTAGCTTACCACTTCCACTGCTATCCCCTTGCTCTTAGCTGCTATAATTTCTTTATTAGATTATTCCTAACTTGACTCTCTGCCTGTAGCCTTGTCCTCTGGAAGTTTACCATCAGCAGCCTCAAGATTGATCTCTTAAAATTATGTCAGCTCCTGATAAATCTTTGCCTTAAAATCCTCTAATGGTTCTCTATTATGCTCAGAGGTCAACTTTTTTGCCATATGTGACCCAGCCCTTGTTATTTCTTTTACCTCATTTCCTACCAGTCTCCTCCACTCCTCCCTCAGTGACAGACACTCCAGCTCTCTTGCTATTCCTGGATCACATCAAGCATGCCCTTGTCTCATGTTCTTTGAATTTGCTTTCCTCTCTGCCTGGAGTTGCCTTCCCTTAGATATCTACCTGATCACACCCTCATCTATTCAGGTCATGGGGCAAATGTCTCTTTTCAGAGTCTATTGCCTGTCAATACTTCCTGTCAGAATACTTCCTGCAATAGCAGAAGGTTAATCAATCCTGATTTGCCCTGACTTTCTTGATTTTAGCACAGAAAGTCACACATCTTGGGAATCCCCTAAGTTCCTAATGAACTGAGATAGTCACCTTAATGAGTTACTTTATCCATTTATTATTTATCATCTTTCCTTATTTTCCTTTTCTCCATAGTATAGTTCACCAATTACATAGTAAATATTTTATTCATTTAATATGCTTGTTATTTTCTTCCCCTTCCCATTCTTGCACTATAATTCCACAAGGGCAGGAATTTTAGCATGTTTTTTCCCTTTTCTCTGTCACCTAGAATAGTGTGTATAGAGGGTAATCATTAAATATTTGTGGAATGAATAAATACATAAGTGACTAAAAGAAATAATGTTTTCCATAATTCCCTGATTTAGCTTAAAATAGGTTAATTAGGTTTCTCTTTCTTGCAACCAAATGAACTCTAAGACTCTACCAATATGCTGTGTAACTGATGTCTAATCACTCTACCAAATTTCACTTCAGTTTTGGTTCAGTTTATCTTTGACCCTTTCTTCATGGGGAGATATCCCAGCACACAACCAAGAACCAGGTGGTCACAGGACAATGGGTAGATATATTTTTTATGAAACACGTGGAAAAACTGGAAAAATCAAAGACTAAAACTTAAGACTAAATCTTATTAATGGCATTTTTACACTTTGCTGCACAGAAGTACCCAGTCTTTCCTG